>JAJMIF010000005.1:144471-165986 GCA_030583505.1 Sugiyamaella castrensis | reverse complement strand
TATGTAAAGCCACTTCCATGATATCCACTTATATAAACAGGCTAGGAAGTTCCACCGGCCACGACGTTCTCATTCGGAGTTGTAGATTAGACGATCCTCGCCAACTACCCATACTCGTAAGTAAATTTAGTGCTATACGTAAATTTTGTAAAATCAGATTGGATAGAGGATTTTGGAGCTCTCCCTTCTGTAATAACCAATTCAATAGCAGTTTTTTTAGTAACGAACCTTATATATTAAGATATTCAGACTATTATGAGGAATCGATTTCGGCATGATTATATGACTTTCTACAAAATGATCCGCTTACCGGTCTAACTTTGCAACAAACTCATTCGTGCTTCATTAGCTGTCGCGTCCACTTTTATACACGGGGCGACAAATACCTAGATAATATCAGCCCAGCTAAAGAATACGGAGAATCTCGAATCGATGTTGAGATACTAGTTATCGGTTCAAGATTTACATTCTAAAAAGCTTTTGTTAGTAAAGACTATATCCAATTCCTTAAAAAAGGATTTCCTCCAAATGATTAGAGTGTAAATACTACCCGCTTTCCTCACGATGTCAACGATAAAAAATTATTAAAAATCATCATCTTTTGATTCTGAATACGTTTATGCGACTAAGAGAGTATATGATTAATAAGTAAATGTTTCAGAGATATGTGACCTGGAAGGGTCTTTCTATTACTGTAATATGATATTTTTTACCGAAATTCCTTCGTCTGCGATGGGTGTGGTTGATAAAGCACGACAGCATATGCTTATCGCAGGTAAAGAATGAAACGAAATCTCGGAGATCTGGAGCGTAGAGGCAGATTAGGAAAGAGCCACCGATGGGTAGTGCTAGGGCTACGCCCAGTTGGAGAACTAAACTTTCTCTCCTCCACCGGTCATCTCGTCTGTCAGTCACACCTCTATTTTGTCAAAAAATGGATCAAATGGCTGAAATATTGGATCTGCCCAATGAGATCATGTCTATGATTATCAAACCATGCATCTCTCGCCAGGGTCAACAAAGCAATATAAAAACTGGGGCCATGGACTTGGCTAGTTCATGGCTATAAGGCAATGATAAATGAAGAGTTCGCATGGCCATCAGATCCTGTTCCACATCATCAGAATCTGAGCCACATATTTCACACTCTTGAGCCTAATGATGATAGATTACAAAAGACTGCAATTTGGAATAGAAATGTCAGCCAAACCGCCCTTGATTGTATTCAAAGTATTAAGGTCTATATTGATTATTTTCTGGGAAAAGAAGATACCGATTATTATGTCGCTAAAACTGTCAATGCTAAATTATGTTAAGTTGGCAGCGCGGAGAGGAATAGGACATCAACTACTTTTTAGTTAGAAATCGGTTCCAATCTGGAAATATCATTATAGTATAGAAAAGAGAGTTTATAAGGACTTTTGGAAACGAGAGAAATATGCCAGAGGCCTAATTCTAATTTATGGCATAAAAAAAAAAAATTGCGCATTGGCAGGTTTTAAAGTTAAGTTCAGGTCGTAGCTACGGTTTAAAGTCTGTAACTTATATCTCATCTGAGAATTAAACAACATCCGTAACTTATTCGAATTCTATTATCAAAATATGGATCAAGTAGATAAAATATCAGTTCTACCTGCCGAAATTTTCTATGTTATTAGCCATTATCTAAAAAACAGTGACCTTGCATCTCTCATTAGGGTCAACAAGAAGACGCATGACTTAGTCTGTCCTATACTATGGAACCATGTAATTTTGGAAGACTTGTATAGAGACGTGCATTTCTTGAACTCAGGTAAATACCTGATATATGACAATTTTGAGTTGCCAGAAAATTCATCAGGCCCTCGGAGTTTGAGCAAAGTATTTCGCAAACGTTATGCCAATCGCAGACCACTGGAAATAGCAATATGGAACGGGGATATCCGTCAAACTACCCTTGAATGTATTCGAGGTGTCACAATCTTTGCTTCTTTCATAGGGCTGAAAATTCCTGACAATATTTATATTTGGCCAGAGGATTCCAAGAAGGATTTGAGCTTCGACGTGACTTTCGATAGGTATCTCAAGGAATTATTTGTAGTGGACGTCCAATTTCCAAACTTAATAAATATCAATTTATTTTTCGAGTTTCACGATGATTATACTTCCTGTAATCGTCGCGATAATGGTAAGATTCTTCAAACCATAAAAGAATATATAACCGTTTCAAAAAAGAACGGCAAAAAAGTAGCTTTATCAATATTGAGTCTTGGAGATAAACCACTATTTGATGCTATAAATATCAATCCTGTACTTGCAGATAATCTTGTTAGGCTCTTTATGCCCATTAGGTGCCAACTGGAATTCCCTGGCGATGAGAGTGTTTACCATTGGATCGACACGAGATTTCCCGCGGATGATTTTTTTACCTGTCTGAGAAAATGCTTGAACCTGAAAGTACTGGCTATTCAATATATTTATGATACTGAAGATATAACCGATAATGTGCAGATTGATATAAATGATAAACTTCGACTTGAACTCAACGAGGTATTGGGCGGGTTGACAGAACTAGAGTCATTTTCAATATGTATGGAACCGGATAACAGAATATATGAATACTTTGTTCATATTCAGGATATCTTTGATCCCAGTAGACTATCGTCGAATGTTGAGGATTTAGCAATTCGATTTAGAGCTCCGTCGGAGTATTTTATAGAAAATGAAAATAATCCGTGGCTGCCAATAACTAAATTTGACCTTCACGTCAGGTCGTTAGTTTTGCAATTCTATTCGATACCGGACATGATACAACCTCCAACTCGTGCACCAGAAACTGCATTTAATGGGAGATTGAATTGGGGGGAAAATCTCACTAGTATTCATGTTAGAGGAGACTGGATCCCTAAGCTCTTTGACGTCTCTGTGTTCAAGAGTTGCCCTCGTCTTGTAGACGTTACCTTCTGGGAAATATCCCATAATGGGATGGAAGCATTGGTCACCAATTGCCATGACCTTAGACAGCTAGCTATTCTCAATATGTGAGACTTATGTTTACTCATATCTTGAAAGTAACGAAAGTCTTACTGCAGAGTCATTTTCGCAACTAGCTAGAAACTGTCCAAAGCTTACACATCTGTACCTTAGAGTCGGACCGCGTGGTGAGCCATTGGATGGAATGGTCATTAAACAGCTGCTAGACAACTGTCGAGATCTTGAAGAGTTCTATATCAACGTAGACACTCGAATACAGCGAGATTACTACCGTGATGAACCAATAGAAACGAATGTAACATTAGTCGACAGGTGTTTCCGAAAAGTTGAATACAGAGCTGGCGGCGATATCGTTCTATGGTTTGAACACCTGGCTTTCCCGGATAGCGCGAGAAAATACTTCCTTCGCTGTGGGCATAATCGGTTATATCGTTTTAAAATCGAACAATATAGGCAGGGAGAGATGTCGATTGATATCTAATCAGTATTTCTACAAGCTGGGGTGTGGTTTAAATGGGTTTACAAGTAGGCATATCGGGGCCACAATCACCACTCATTTACCGCGATTTATAAATTAAATGGAAACGACGTCGACGGGCTTTTGCTTGCCAAATATACGGCGACACGGAGTTAAACGGAAATGAACCTTACTTAAATGTACTCAGCTAGCTAGTAATTAACGCACGGCCGCGACTTATGCTCTCTGAACGCGTTGGGTTAACCGAGACATACAAACTCGTAACTTAGCCTCGCTCACGCGTCTGGCTTAACATATATGATTTATTGCAGTTTATCTTTATTGTTATCTTTAGATCCTTTTAATTTCTATTCAATTTGCGAGGTAATGAGCCTTAGTCCTCAAAGGAAGCGAATCGGGAAAGCACAGTCTGTCTTGTTGCTAAATCTACAATTAGACGGAGGCGGAGGCGGACATGAATTCATCCGTGTCCTGCGACGTAATTGTACATGTAACACAGTCATAGCTGTAACAGTTAACTTAAACTCCGAGCTCTCGGTGATCGTCTCTTTTCCCATAACGTAATGTTACGTCATAGTGACAGACGAGACGCGTGACGGCTGCAATATTAGAGGGGTTTAGATGCCACTTTTAGAAATAAGTTAACTAGGATTCTGCTAAGGTAAGGGTTGTTTCAAATTTGAGCCGCAGCAGATTTCATTTCGGCTGAGGTTATGTGGTTCAGTGCTCCATTCAGAAAGGTTTTCGTACGCGTCGTCAACTAATCACATTTATGCTTCGCGTCATTTCTATCCCCCTGATTCATCAGTGATAAATTTGTACAATTTCTCCTGAAAAATATAAGAAAAATGTCACAGCCTGTAGTCAGTAGTCTCAACAAGCGTGAATTGTGCCGAGAGGAGTAACAAATCGACTAACTCTTCTATTTGATTTTTAGTCAATCTAAACTCAGCAGTACACATATCATTATTATATTCAGCCCAAGTTAAATGTACGATTTCGGGTTTTATGATAATATCGAGCTCTACGCTGAAGTCTCCGGCGTCGGACATGCCTGTACATCAGGAATAGGCTAGCTAGAAGAAAAATACCCCTCGCTTTTAGACTTAAATAGACCATTATACATTTCTAAAATCGAATCTCAACCCGCTAAGAGCGAATGAATAGAATAGAGACGAATGTTCAACATAAGAAGCAAGAGCGGGCACGTCGTGTCGCTTTTATTTTCATTTCACCAAGTTGGAACTCGAAATTGTCACCTATAAAGGGATATCATCCGTTAGTTGCGTAACTGCCAGCAGATTTGTAGAAGATTTGTAGAAGAAATGTTAATGCATTTCTAAACTGTAATTTTGAATAAGTTAGCTAACACCCATACCCTAGCAGAAACCTAGCTGGTTAACTTACATTTTTTGATGTTGCATCTAAACCCCTCTACTAGTTACTGTAGTAACGTTACTACAACGTTAACCGCCGTAATATATAAAGGCGTCTTTTCCCTTCATGTTTCTTGATTTTGTGTCTTCTTCTTTTTTTCTTTGGGGCAAAGCCCCTCAGATTTTGCAGAATCATGTACTGTAGAATTCTTGTGTGAATTTGGGAAAATTTTTTATTGATTTCTATATAATTTGCTAACAATAAATATTGCTTTACAAAACATATAAGTTTTAAACTATGCAGAATTGAGTAGAGTCAAACTAGTTCTACTTGAAAACCCATCAAGCTAGTGGTCTTGCCTCCAAGGGTCTCAAAGCGCTCAGAATCCCGAATTATAGCAGTACTGTGTGATTCTTACATCAAGTCCGAGAGTTCGTCACATTAAATTGGGAACATCCCTGGCTCCAGCCATACATAGCATAGACGTGAGATTGCGGAATAGAGACTGCCTCAGGAGAATATATACGTGAATAGCCACTAGTCGTCCATCGCCTGGCTAATGGCATGAGGGCCCCAGACCCAGCTGCTCTCCCACGTTGGTAGATTCCTTCCTTCGCTCGATCGACTCCTAACATGATAAGTGGAGTTTAATTCCCATTTTCAAGTCGATTTCTATTAGACGCTTTAGTTTCTCGATTTAGTTTATCAATTTCAATCGTATGGAGAGAATTACAGCTGACTGATGAGCTAAACAGGTAGTGAACCACTCTAGATGGAATCCAAATACTGGAAATGATTTGAATAATTCACGAAAAAATTATATACGATCTGACCTGCACAGCTTAATCTTTATCCGTGAAATTATAAAATGAAACAACTCTTATATTCCATAGATGACCATCTCTCAAGTGTGTTTAAATATAGATGGTTAGTACTACCCAGTCCTGCTGGAAGTTATGGTGAACAGAAACATGCTTCTGGCTGGCGTCGAGTCTGAGACCTCAAAGTGTTTGAGCTTAGAGATCGGGTATTTGAACTTAGTTTCTACGAGTTCCAAGCCGGATCTATTATCTATTCCGCCTAACAATAATCGTATAGATATGATAACGAAAAGTATCGGTAGCCAGACCCCAAGCTCTTCCTGTGTTCAAGAAATCCGGCATCAAGATGTGATTAATTACTTTAGGGGTTATTCAATCCGGTCTGGCAACAACTTATCCATTTCATATCACTAACTGCCCATGGTGTTAAAGTTCCTCCAGTAGCTGAGGGAAGGTCACAGAGCCAGTTTTGATCGTTAAATCCATAAACGGCGGTTGGTCGCCAGTCTCATACTCTTAGTTTTCGCTTCGCTTGAGGTTCTCTGGTCGGTGGTTTCTACCACCGAAACTCTCTAGCAGAGCGAGAGCTAGGGGTCTAGGGGCTACGCCCCAGCCGCTGAAGGCAAAGAGAGAAAGTAGCTATAAGGCGTCCGAAGCTGGTTTGCTCATGAGTAATAATATATATTGTCAGTTACATAGTGTTGTTGAAAATGCAGTAAATGGTGTTTTTGTTCATCTCTCTATAATTGGTTTTCTTTTCTACCTTTTTTTTAATTTCGTTAATCTACAGAGTCTTTTTCCTTCGAAGTGCTTTATCAGCCTCCCAAACACCTCTGTCAATAATAGCACCTACAGTAAGAACACCTCCAACAATTGCACAAACTCCAGTAATAAAAGAACCAAAAGATTTATGACGACGTTCTCGATTTATAACCTTCATTGGTGAGATATCATATTCAAAAATTACCCCAGGAATACCACCACGAGAATGAAGAGTATTAGGATGATCTTCATCTCTACCACCCATTAATCCTCGCTCATGAGAAGTCACAGAATATTCATTTGTTTCAGTTGCTTGTCCTGTAAGTCTTTCAAATCTTGTAGCAACTACTTTAATAAAATATCGAAAACTAAAATTTTTCACTTTAGCAACATGTGATGTTCCATCAAGAGGAGATTGCCGACGATCGTTAATGCCATTAATTCCTTGGACTGGTGGACCAAATGATAAATGATGAATAGTATGAGAAAAACTAAATGGCATATCTGGTAAAGAAAAAAGTGATAAATCATGACTAATCTGCATACTCTGTGTAATTGAAGATCCAGGAGCAAACTGCAAATTGCCTAATACTTTATTTACACTAACTTGACCAGCAATATTACAGCCTTCATTACGAGTAGCTTTAATTTTTTCCTGATAATGTTCATCTTCACATTGTTCCATCCCCGAACCATCATGAAATGCCCAGCCTTTAGAAGCATAAGCATCTCTAATTTCATGACAAGAATTACAGCATTCACCATCTGGTTTAGATCCATAACAAGAACCACAATAGTTTGGATCATTAGCAAGTCTTTTTCTAATAGCCGAATCTTCTTGTTCAGATTCGACTATTAATTGACTTGAAGAAATTTGGTTACCATCTGCATCTAATCTTGTTTTAAAAACATTATGTTCAATCATTGCTTGGATTTCTCCAGAAGCATCCATAGCATCCATAGTTAATAAATCACAAGGCATATGAGGAAATGTTATATTTAAATGAATATCTAAACGTTCACCTCTAGCTTTATCGACAATAAGTTCGGGAGCAAAATCTACATGGCGATAATCGATCCATTCCAATAGCGTTAACCATAAGATTAATATAACGGAGACTATTGTGACGATACCGCCTGACGCTGTTCTAATTCTTGCATCTTCAACAGTTTTTGAGAAAGCATCAAAAGATATGAGTTTTTTTGGTGGCATTATGAATACTGTTAAGACCAACCACTACTGAACTAGCGATCTCCCCGAACAACCACTCTAGAGAACTAGTATAACGGAGTATTTAACCTTTCAAAGTTTCATTCACTTCCTGAAACCAACTACTTCTGATCAGAAAAAAATCCCCCGAAAACTTCCTTTAAAATCTCTATCTCTCCTTCCTTCTCTTTTTATTTCCCTCGAAACAGGCAACGTTAAAGAAAAAGAATCCGTATCAACTACCGTCGGTTATGTATGGGAATGAAACTTCACGATTAACTCCACGTGTACGTGTACAGGGGAAATCTCACATATGCAATAACTTGCAATTTTTGAGACACGTTGAGTCGTGCATGATGCACGTGATTATCTGACAGGTCGCCGGTTGTCGATCGAATTTCTCTAGCAGGTGGTTCGTAGGCCTCCTTTGGCGAGTAGGCTCATAGCTACACAGATATACCGCCACCTTTTGCCTCCGGCAGCTGGGGCGCTGTCCCAGACCCCGTTGCTCGCTTCGCTCGAGGTTAAGATCGTCCTCCGAGTCCTCCCATCACTCTCGTTGAGCTTGGATCTTCTCGGCATAGTCAAGGTCAGATGCCATTTCCTGACCAAATGGCACCCCAGTAACCTACGATCTGAATCTCGAGCGAAGCGAGCAGCGGAAGCTTGGGCAGTATCCCCGTCGCCGGAGACAGAGGAAGGGTTAATGGTAACTGATTAAGATGATAAGATATACTAAAGAGCTAACTTATTGGTTATATACAGGTTATAGAAAGTCATAAATCATATGCATAATTCTGTTGTAGGATATCGTTGTATTCATTCACCCAGAAAATGAAGAGGTTCGGGCAACTTTATGAGTACCACTATTTGATAACATCAACTTGTTAATTAGGTTAATTTGGTCATTAAAATCTTTTATTGCCGAGTCAGTAGAATCATTGCCATTTGAATTAACCTTCTTCTCAAGTTCCATTTTCAACTGAGTAATAACTTTTCTCGAATCATAGATCCATTTGGATATATCACTAGACCACCTACGCTTTTCCAAACTTTTGCATAGATCAATTATAGATTGAAGAGCTTCAATTGATGATTCAAGCTTATCCTTGTCTAATAATAATTCCTTTGATATAATTGGAACTGAAAATAAAATATTCTGTAATGCTTTTAACCCATGATTCCTATCGAAGGCTCCATTAACTGGGTTCTTATTGGATGAAGAATAAATATAATTAAATAAATCACAATATGCTAATGCTATGGGCATTAACATTCGTGAATGTCGATTCTTAATTTTACTGTCTCTAGCAATTTCATTGACAAGATTAATATCAATAGGAGTACTATTTTTGTTATTGTTATTGAGGAATGACCGAATGAGAGATGCATACATTTCAGCAGATGGTTTAGAATCGGGTTGACCTTGTCTAATCGTTTTCAAGAATGGATCAATCCGCTCTACAGCTCCCAGTTTCTCTATACACTGAACATAAATATTATAATGAGACATATCGAATAGGTTATTATTAATTATTTTGCTGGTCTCCCTATTATCAAAGACATCAAATATTTTCTTATAATCACCAGTTTCATAGAGACTCCGTAAAAGAATATAGAGCTCTGCCTTACCTACTGGGAATCGTTGAACTGGTTCTTCAGTTGTACCGTCATCATCTAATTGAAAATATTTACTCAAAACTTTTAAAGCTTTTTCGAAATCATGCCCCTTCATAATAGCAAATAAATATGCTCTAGCAAGAAGTCCATCAATACGTATCCTTTGACGATGGTTTGATTGATCTAAGAAATCTTGCCACACTTTTTCTCTAAACATATGACCATCAGGCCTTCGACCTATTATATTCAACATAGTAGTATAAGTGATCTTGTCTTTACGAGGTATATCATCATAAAATTCCATAATTTGATCCATAGAAGCAGTTTCTGCTAAAGCTGTCAATGTAGCATTGGCATTAACAGTGATATTCGAACTTCTCCATGGTATTCCAGCTATTGAGTCTTCATATTTCTTTAAAAGAGCTTCGACCCCTTTTCGATCAACATGAACCGCTCCACTTTTTTTCTTATAGAGAATAGAATATGTATAGGAATTATCAGGTACCCCCCATTTTTTCAATATCTGATGGATTTTATGAGCCAGAGATTCGTTGTGTTCAACTGTCTGGGCTTGGCCATCAAGAATATATTTCAAAATTAGATTCATTCCAACTGATCCATTTATTCGTGCAAGTTTTACAATATAAAAGGCTTTTTTAAAATCATTATTCTTATCTAATTGTTTCTGAACGTCTTCAGCAACAAGATATGAATTCTTTATTCTGTCAACTGAAGTACCTAGAAATTTAAATACCAGACCATGTCGAACATTAAATGTTGGTTTTAATTTGAGGATTTTATTAATATCTTGGTTGAAGAATTCTTCGACTCGAGAAAGAAGTAGTTCATTAACTTTGAATAAATCTGGTTTAGATATATGTTGGTGATAATTTATATCGATATTATGAGTATGAATATCATAATCGTCCTCTTCTTCCCTTACAATTTCACGTAATCTACTTCTTATAGGAGGACTTGTTCTCCGAGGAAACCAACATCTGTCTCCAGTTGAGAAGAATGATTTAGAAGATAATCTAGTTTGATTAGTTGATACCAACTCTAACAACCGATGTTTGTGTATTAACATCTTAGAGATACACAAGAAAAGAGAATCAGATATCAAATCAGGAATCAGGAAGTAGACTCAGAGAACAAATAATCCTGGGAGATACCCGGTATTTTTATTTCTGCCCGATATCAGTAATATATTAGGGTTTGCAGAACGGCAGAAATTTTTCAATTCAGGAACAAAAGTTGACGGTTATACAAAACGTTGGCCATCAGCTGATGGAGGGTGCTTCTTCTCGATGAAATAGTCCTCGAAACAGTTATGTTCGGGGAAGGTACTATGTTACCACAATACCACCTAAGTGGTACCCTTAACGTTAACTACTGTTTGTAAACCCCATTTTCATCCAACAAGATGGTAACATATATATTAGTTCGAATTCATCTGACTTACACAGCAAGGCGCCAGGCAATCAAGTATTCATGCAGGGTTCGTTATAAACCCTTACAGTTAGCTGCATAACGTATAAGATCTGACAGTAGAAGTTATCTCATTAAAGTATTCCAAAAGAAGTTCCTACAGATCCTCGCAACAAAAAACAGATGGTCAGATGGTACAATTAAAAACATTGCTGAATTATAACTAGAACTAGAAAACATTTCTGCTGATGGACATGATATTGAATCTTGTTCGTTGTTCCATAGTGCAGAAGGGAAAGAACGTGGTCATAGTAGCTGGCCACTGCAGCAAATAGATAAAAGGAGAAAGAAATAAAGAATGGAGAAGTAGCTCATTATATTGTATTATATTTTTATTTAATTTAATTAGATTATGAAAAATTTTTCGAATGAAAGTGGCATCCTTAGTCCGCCTGCCTCCGATTTGGTTATACTTCCAGTGTTCAGGTTTGTGACGATATTATCAAGGTGAGCGGCAACGCGACCTGAACGAAGGGACTGATACTTGATGCGAACCAAGGCAAGCTGTTAGGTGACTCCCAAGAAATGAGTTATTATTTAACTATTATGAGATACCGAATGTTAAAAGTTTTTAAATATTCAATATTATCCCCACGATCTAGCACGTACCTAAGTCCTACAAATGTTGTGAAACGGACAAAACTTACAAAATTCGTAGTAGAGCAAAAGTGTTTACCTGATAATCTTTTGTTTGATTCAGGGAAGACAAAAATTAAAATCTCTTGCCGAATAATCAATGTTGCATCAGGCCCAGTGAAAATATATTGTGATTCACTACCACAAAGTATCTACAAGATCGGCAAATATTTACCTCATATAGGGTCTATAAATCAGATCCTGACATTGACTAGGAGTACCGGATAACTTAGAAGATCTATATGCTGTTGAACATTCTTCACCGGAAGGTCACCCACAAAGTTCGAATACTCTTAATAGAAATAAATAGCAGTAATGGCAAATTTATAATAACAGCTTATGGTTATATCAATAAATTAATGATTGTGTACAGTTAATATCACACCACTACCCAGTGACAATTGAGTTAGATGTGTTGATGCCGTTGCTATCTGTCTCTAGGCCGGTTAGTTAAGTCCTATCCACTCCTACACGAACTTTGCCTCGAGCGAAGCGAGCCTAGGGGTCTGGGGCATAGCCCCAGCCGCCGGAGGCACACAGGCATATCAAAAGTATGATATACTCCAGAAGATGTAGTGGACCATAATTTAATGCAGCACTCGGAGTCCGGCCGTCATGCGCCATGAAAGGTTAATATATCGAATCAGATAATGCACGTGATTTTTCGCTTTATAAATAATTAGTTTTGATTTGTTCAAAAGAACCGAGTCCAACTATATTCAATAGATTTATATGATTTGAAAGAGATTTATAGATGAATGAATACAGATTTGTGACTGAATAGATACAGTGATTGTGTTGTTTAAACGGGATAAAGATTTGTGGCAGAAAAATATTATAAGGGATCAAGATTAATGAATACGGGGGGGTATTTGTGGGGAAGCTTTGTTTGTTTGGTAGTCTGAACAAGAAAATATAGTTGGAAGACATATTTTGGAAGATATATTTTGGAGACATATTTTGGAAGACATATTTTGGAAGACATATTTTGGAAGACATATTTTGAAAGACATATTTTGGAAGAAATATTTTGAAAGACATATTTTGGAAGACATATTTTGGAAGAAATATAGAGAGACATATTTTGGAAGAAATATAGAGAGACATATTTTGGAAGAAATATAGAGAGACTACATAATGTCAGAGAACAACCAAAATGAAACCTCTCCTTTATTACAACAACCATCACCAAAACATGGAACCGCTTATACAAGACATTTAGACCATGTTTGGAATGAAGATTCTGGCTCTTCAACAAGTAGTATAGGACTAGGCAACGAGAATGGAAATGGTGAAAGTTCAGGAGGGTTAATAATTTGTCGGCCTGCTACTCCTGTTAAATTACCAGAATCAGGCACTTTAAAACCAGAAGCTAGATCTTATTGGGCTTATTATATTCCTGCTATGGCATGGATTTCTCAATATCAATCATCGTATCTTTTAGGCGATATAGTTGCTGGTGTTACATTAGCAAGTTTCCAAATCCCATTAAGTATGAGTTATGCTACATCTTTAGCTATGGTACCAACCATATCAGGACTTTATGGTTTAGTGGTACCTCCATTAGTATATGCAGTGTTTGGTTCTGTTCCATTAATGATAGTAGGACCAGAAGGACCAATATCATTAGTAGTTGGTCAAGCAATGATTCCTTATATCCATAGGAATGATCCTGCTTCTGATGTTATGACAACAGCTGCTGCTAAGGTCGGCAATTTAACTACATCCGAAGTTACTGGTATTATTGCTGGTGCATCTGGTGCAGTTTTATTAAGTGCTGGTTTATTAAGATTCGGATTCTTGGATTCAGTATTATCTAAAGCCCTTCTTCGGGGGTTTATTTCTGCGGTTGGAATTGTAATGGTTGTTGATCAATTACCTGCTTGTTTAGGTCTAGATGCAATAATGCATGAAATAACTGCTACTCATCCATCAACATTTGGTAGATTATTATTCTTATTAGAACATTGGCGTTTAGCACATCCTTTAACAACTAAAATGTCATTTTCAGCGCTTGCGATTGTATTTGGTTTAAGGTTCATCAAGAGAAGATATACTGGCAAATTTAAATTATTACATTTCTTCCCTGAAATCCTCTTTGTTGTCATCATCTCTACTATTGTTTGTACTCAACTTGGTCTTGATGAACATGGGTTAGAAGTAGTAGGTGCTATAACTCCAGGCAAAGTTAATGTTGAGTTTCCTATTACTCCCAAAAAATGGCTGGATTTCAAGACAAATTTCTCTGCAGCTTTTTTTGCTGCAGTATTAGGATTTTTTGAATCTACTATTGCTGCTAAAGCTATTGGAAGTAAATTCGATTATAATATATCAACCAATCGTGAATTGGTTGCTTTAGGACTTTGTAATGTTGCTGGTAGTCTTGTTTGTTCGTTACCTTCATTTGGTGGGTATGCTAGAAGTAAAGTCAATGGTCTTTCTGGTGCAAAAACACAAATGTCTAGTATTGTTATGGCTTTAGTTACTATATTAGCTATTGCATACCTTATGCCATATTTTTTTTATCTACCAAAATGCGTGCTGTCAGCTGTTATTACTGTTATTGGTATATCGTTAGTTGAAGAAGCTCCTGCCGATATTAAATTCTATTGGAAAATTGGTGGATATCAAGATCTTTTTACTTTATTTCTAACACTTGTATTTACGCTTTTTTGGTCTGTTCAAACTGGTATTGCAGTTGGGGTAGTGTTTTCACTCGTTCGAGTTATTCGTCATGCAACTAGACCAAGAATTCAAATATTAGGTCGTCTTCCTGGAACAAATATATTTCGTAATGCAGATGAAAATCCTGATGTTCTTGAATCTGTAGAAGGATGTCTGATTGTTAAAATCCCTGAACCTTTAACTTTTGCAAATACTGGGGATTTGGCTAATCGATTAAGGCGACTTGAATTTTATGGATCTATGAGAGTACATCCATCTCATCCTCGATTAGTTCATCAAGGTACTATTCAATATCTTATTATTGATCTAAAAGGAATGACTGAGTGTGATTCTAGTGCAATCCATGTACTTTATGAAATCGTTTCTAGTTATACTGACCGGGGTATTTCTGTTATATTTACTAGGATGCCAATGGATAAGACTATCCGGAGAATGTTTGAAACTTCTGGAATTAATGATATAGTTTTGCATCAGACAAAGGGAAATGCTTTTTTTGATACAATTGAACACGCTTTAAACTTTGTTGATTCATTAAACAATGATGTTGCGTAATATGTAGGACATTTCATTCAAAATATATTAAATAATTTCTCAGTTTCGGTTCCTGTTGCGTCAAGGTATATACCGCGGTTTGTTTGCCTCAAGGTATATACCGCGGTTTGTTTGCCTCAAGGTATATACCGCGGTTTGTTTGCCTCTCGGCTGAGGTCTAGGCTCGTTTCGCTCGATGTTAAGTCTATATCATTTCCTTATCAAGAAGCCCAATCGACTTCTGATCAGGAAATCCTTATCAAATTACCGGTCTAGGAATATTTTGTATTTAGCAACTGCAGAAATTTACTACTCTATGCTGAAGGCAATATTTCCTATTATATATTTTCAAGTTCATCTTCCAGTGGTTTTGCTCATTTTCTGCTCATGAATCCACTGTCACCATGTTTGTCTATTGTTAGACTTACGTAGTTAAGTTCGCACAAGTTTATTGTTATGATAACTCAACGGGTTAAAGCAGGTCTATGAATCCTTAACTAGTTAAAGTAGGTCTATGAATCCTTAACTAGTTAAAGCAGCCATGTCGCGTCCTTGCACAATGCATTGCACAAGAAAGGAAAAGTATCGCTGTAGTTATAAGTTTCACGGGTGCGACTATACCCAGAATTCATGCACATCCACCATGGCGGTAGTGCTAATCCGAATGCCAGAACCAACGGTTTTGTTGTCGATAACTGGTAGTAGTAAGTTAGAGATGACTGTTTATTACTTTAATATATTTATTACGTTAATATATTTATGGTTATATTGCCTATAAGATTAATTATTCCAAAAAATAAAAACTTTCGCATATAGGAAAAGGCTGGCATATGTTTCTTTTCTGCAAGCAGGCACTATTTATTAAAATTCTTAAATGTTTTAGCCTCTAAGTCTTGGGGCTTAGAAGAGTTACATTATAAGTCCATAAGAATAGTCGAAGAGGCTTAGTTATCCATGGATAACAAGACCAGTTGAAATCTTCCAAAGTTCAGAGTTTATGTGGTTACGGTATTCACTTGATCGGAGTTCTTCCACTTGAGAAATCTGCTCGAAATTATATTCTCTTGCGAAGTGCAAGCTTCGTCTCAAAGGATATGGGGATTCAATCTCGCCAGAAGTTTGAACTCTTTGAACTCCGCAGAGATCTTAACTCTCAAAGATATGAGCTGAGATAACCATCGTATATACCGCTAAGAGCTAAGAGCTAAGAGCTAATTGACGAAGATCATGTCAGTTGGTGACCAGTGCTTCCATTCCATTTTCAGAAATCTCTCTAAAGGTAACGTCAACAAGATTAGGACAACTCCGGAACACAGACACGTCAAAGACCTTAGGGATCCAATCTCCAGAAACATGAATACCAAGTAAGTTTTCTCCTCAATTCAATCGTCCATTAAAGGCTATTTCCTGTGATCGAATGTCAGAGTATATATAGAACTGCAAAGCAATGACTTGACTTTAAGCTCAGATTGAGTTATTGACAACCACGGATTACTTTGGTCCATATCTCCGTGGGATTAGAGCGCCAAATCTTGAACATTCGATGGAAGTCTACTCGCATCAAAAGTATCAAGAATATGATGGTTTTCAATTACCTTATCACAACTTTTTAAACTTAACAAAAATGAATTGAGCTTTGACAACCCGCTCAACACCTCATTGAGTTTGAGTTTATTATTTGTATTAATCGGATTATTGGGTTGATCCAGTGAACCCGAATAAATGCATTCAATTGCTAGTACTTTGAGATTCTGGCAGTTTCGTAGGCATGTGAAAAAATTATCTTCGGAGAATTTTACTTGGTAGCAAAGTTTTAAAAACAGCCAGACAAGATTATCTGTAAGTCCACGACTGATGTTTATAGCATCCAATATTCGTTTATGAACAGGAATCAGTATTGATAAGGTGACTGTTTTATCATTTCTTTTTGAAACAGTAACATATTTGTTTATTGTTTTTAGAATATCAGAATTATTGCGCATATCATCAGGACGATAATTATTAAGATCAAAAAAAACAATTTATATAGGTTAAATTCGGAAATATGGTCCTGTGACTCCTGTCCACTAGAAATATTTGTTCAATATACCTGGGAAAAGTCACCTCAAAGCTACAATCCATGTCGGAATCTTCTGGCAAAATATAAACATTGTTGACATTTTGTGACTGTCTAGCAATGACTGAAATGCTTCGAATATATTCAAGTGTACTTTGACGGATATTTCCATTCCAAATTGATTTCGCCAACGCCTTGGCCATCTTAGTCCTTCTCGCAGCAAGTTCATAAGATATTTCGCTCAAAATCCGATGACATGGCCCTGGAGGACCTTCTAGCCACGCAAAGTCTTCATTGACTAGACGGTCACCAGGCAGGAAGAAGTCACGAAGTACATAATAACTGTTGCCGTCTTGCAAAACCACATGAGACTATAGTAGAGGATATACCAAGTCATGCAACTTCTTGTTAACTCTACTGAGAGATGCAAGGTCACTAGTGGATAGGTATTTGGTAATATTGTCGAAAATATCAACAGGCAGAAGCGATATTTTATCTCTTTGACATAATGGGCGTAAGTTACCAAGTGACGAATGAGGTGTAACAAATGATATCTCAATAAACCTTATAAATTCCTCAGTTACTTTCAAAAACTAACAGCTTCTCAAGTTAATTAAGTTGATACTAATTATAGCTGTCAACACGACATGTCAGATAACACTGATGGAAACATAAAATTAAAATTAAGAATGACTCTCCTCTGGCAATTTATGTTTTCTTCCTAATAAGTTCCTATCTCATCAAAAATTCCTGGAGTCCCCTCTTCTAGAATTAAAAATTATCAATTACCCGTCTTAAACATGAGAGAATGAAAGAAAACAAGAAAAATGTTCCCCAAAGAGGGACGCGTTTATATAAAAGTTGTTAACTTTAAATTAACGTTAACAATCACTACCAAGTTAATGTTTCATGCATATGCGCATGATGTACATGCGTGCATACACGACGCGGCTACGTCAAGTGACGGGGTAACTGTTATAGCTTGTGAGGAATAACCCTTACCCTGTCTGAATAACCGTGGATCAGGATTTACCATACCCAATGTGGTGCATGGATCACCGATTGTCAAGCAAGATATGATATTTTAATTCTCTAAGCATTGACCTATTAATGTTAACTTACAAATAATTCTTAATAATAATCAATATTATTAGGTATATTCCACGAATTGGTTGAGGTAAACAGAAGAAATCGGACAAATCTAATAATTCAGATAGTCTATTATTGCTTTTACAGACATCAAATTCTATGACGAATGAAAACAAAAATGAAGAAAGATACATAGATATTTATAGACAAAAGTTAAGTAGATCAAGAAACGAATTGAAATATGAGATTAGCGATAAGCCAAAAGATGAAACGTGAAATGATGGATGATGCAAGGTGAGGCCAGTCTTGATGAAATACAAATTAGGGGGGTTACGTATTCTCATAGGCTGTTAGTGTTGGTCAAGGTGAGGGTTAGCCCTCACAACATTCAGAACACAACACTACACCGTACTGTATTAAGATGTTTTTTACAATGTAATATGAATGAGGGCATCAAAATCCTTTGTATTCAGGACGAGTGCTTTTACCGTCCTCCGGGACTCGAACTGGCGTCTTATCGTCAGCAGTGTCTCAGTACTGTGACAGCACACCTCCATATGCCGGCGCCATCACTAGGCCCTGTCCGGACGGATCCGACCCTTAATTTTTCACCTAGAACCCCTTTTATAAATTCCACCCAGTTCTAATTTCTATAACGATTTGACGGAATAAAAACTTTTCAGACCTAACCCTAGAAAAAATTATGCCGGCATTTTTTTCTTAGGGTTCTCTTTTCAAGATTTTTTTTGCTTTAACAACTCTTTATCTCTCTCAATCAGTTATTCAAGACGACAGATTGACCAGGAGGAGGATATAAAAGATTTTAAAAGTTAATAATTTGTTTTAAGAACAAGATGACTTTTATTCTTACAGAAACATCGGCAGGTTATGCCTTACTTAAGGCTAAGGATAAGAAGATCCATAAATCGGACCATTTGATACAAGAATTATCTACTCCAGAACAAGTTGCTGCTCAGTAAGTGATTTAATTTTTAGTGATTTAATTTTTAGTGATTTAATTTTTAGTGATTTAATTTTTAGTGATTTAATTTTTCGGTAAATCCTCTGGCTGGAGCGTGAGCCTGGGAGTGTATAACTCTCGTTGTGGTTGAGATTCATAATTGATGCTAAAATGATGGTGTATTTTTCGGAATGTAACTAACTTTTGCAGATTCAAAGTTAAAGCTTTTTCCAAATTCGAATCAGCTGCTGCTGCTTTAGAAGAAGTAAATGCTATTGTTGAAGGAAAAGTTTCTGATAAATTGGCTAATATGCTTAATGAATTTAAAGATGAAAAGAAAACTAGTTTGATTGTTGCCGACCCTAAATTAGGTAATGCAATTAATAAATTACCAGGATTATCATTTTCAATTGTATCAGATTCTAATTCTTTGGATTTATTCCGTGCTATTCGAGAAAATTTATCTAGTTTATTACCAGGTTTAACTGATAAAGATTTATCTACTATGTCATTAGGATTAGCTCATTCATTAGGACGTCATAAATTAAAATTCTCTCCTGATAAAGTTGATACTATGATTGTTCAGGCTATTTCTTTATTAGATGATCTTGATAAAGAACTTAATACTTATGCTATGAGAATAAAGGAATGGTATGGTTGGCATTTCCCAGAAATGGCTAAGATTATACAAGATAATGTCGCTTATGCTAAAGTTATCAAAGTCATGGGTTATCGATCTAATGCATCTGAAACTGATCTGTCTGAAGTTTTACCTGAAGAAGTTGAAGCCCAATTAAAAGAAGCTGCTGAAGTTTCAATGGGTACTGAAATCACTGAATTTGATTTGGAAAATATTAAATGTTTAGCTGATCAAGTAATTGGATTTGCTGAATATCGTGAACAATTATCTAATTATTTAACTGCAAGAATGGCAGCTATTGCGCCTAATTTGACTGCACTTTTAGGAGAATTAGTCGGTGCTAGATTAATTGCTCATGCTGGTAGTCTTATTAATCTTGCCAAAGCTCCTGCATCAACTGTTCAAATTTTGGGTGCTGAGAAAGCCCTTTTCCGTGCTCTTAAAACTAAACATGATACTCCTAAATATGGTCTTATTTATCATGCTTCATTAATTGGTCAAGCTTCTGGACGTAATAAGGGAAAAATCGCTCGTATGTTAGCAGCAAAGGCTTCTGTTAGTCTTCGATATGATGCATTTGCTGAAGATAGAGAAGATGTTGCTACTGTTGGTATTGAAGATAGAGTTAAGATTGAAAAAAGATTAAGTGCTTTAGAAGGACGAGAGATTTCTTCAGTTCGATCAATTGTCAATGGACGTAATCAAGAAAAGGTTGAATTGAAGAGTACATCTTCATATAATGTTGATGCTGATGCAGTAGCAAATACTACTATGGAAATTGATTCTGATGATGAGGACGAAGAGGAAGAGGAAGAGGAAGAAGATAAACCTCGACCTAAGATTGAAGAAATAGTTTCTAAAAAGGAAAAGAGAAAGCGAGATGAAGATGAAGAATCCCCTAAGAAGAAGAGTAAGAAATCTAAATCAGAAGATGGTGAAAAGAAAGAGAAGAAAGAGAAGAAGGAGAAGAAGGAGAAAAAGGAAAAGAAGGAGAAAAAGGAAAAGAAAGATAAGAAAAAAGAGAAGAAGAGCAAAGACTAAGACTAAGATATGATTCGATTATTTAAAAAAGCTAATTCTCAGTTGTGTATGATTTGTATTTATAGTTTTTGTTTATAGTATTTTGTTTTTGAATATAGCATAAGTGAAAGTGCCACCCCAGCCTGTGTCTTAGTCTGCCTCCGGCGGCTGTGCCCAAGATCCCTAGGTTCGCTTTGTTCGGATCCACTGCCTCCGGCGAGGCTCACATCACTCGAGGTTAGGATTCTGCTCCCCCTATATATTCACCATCTTAGCCTTCGGCTAGGAGTGTGGGGTCTGTAGATAGTCCCAGACTCCAGACACAGAGCCAGATACTCAATCTGTATATAATACTTGGTATTTTTTATTTAAATATATCTACTAGCCCCACTCAATAAGCACGACGTTCGCAATTTGACAAGATACAAACTGTTCTGTGATCTATGTCATTCGTTCATCCCCACCCACTAATCTTCTCCTTTTTTAGCCAAATCTTCCAAAATCTTCTTCGATAGAGATTCATCATTCACAGCTAAACGTCCATGATGCCAATCAACAAGAAGAGGCTTTATTAATGACGGACTGCCACCATTTCCTTCAACCTGTGCGTGTATATTATTTTCTTTAGCATATTTGGAAATTATCTTGACCTGGTCACTGGTAGGATTTGTCTCTGTGATTTCAATATCAAATGATCTTGCGGATGGGTTATCATAATGCTCTTTGATATAGGATTTCAGGTTACGAGAAATTTGAGATTCAGGATTATGACTAGGAAAAAAGTTAGTAAATGAATTGAACTATATAATTTTCAGAACCTACAATAGAGTCACAGCTCCTCTCAATTTTTGGAAAGATTTCAACATTTTTGGATAGTACAAAGGATGGAAAGGAAGAAGAAGCTAAGATAAAAGCCGCTATGACGGTTTTTTTGACGGTTAAATGCGGCATACAAGGCTCATAGGGCTGTATGTTAGTGTTATGTCACTTTGTTGACTTCACGTGACTTAATGCCGTGTAAAATTTTCATTAGTTAAATTGTCGGCACCTCCCTCGTTCTCTCCCTCTTACTTTCTCTCTTAGGGCTGTTTGATTATATTAATCAATTCACTAATTCCTAACTGAGAAGGTAAGTAGATACTAGATTCAGGGTCATTGATATTATTAT
>JAJMIF010000005.1:59448-144371 GCA_030583505.1 Sugiyamaella castrensis | reverse complement strand
TGTATAGTTAGTCAGCCTTATTAGGTGGACTAGGTTTTTACGTTTAATACTAACACTGTAGGCAGGCAAACTTGACATTAACCCCGGTTAATGTTAGGTAACAGCCGCGCAACGCATGCATGCATGCACGCACGTATAATGCATGCTGGTACACTGACCCGGGTAACTAACGTTAGCGGATGGATCCTCTTAAGTTTGAAGGCTTCCATCTCAGGCTCACGCTACGTCCGAGAAGTTAATAAAAACAAAATATCTCGGTCTCTCGGGCGTAGCTTGGGCTAGCAGAAATTCCGGACTTTCCGTACTCTTTAATTGAGCTGATATCATCCAGATGGTAGTCATGTCCAAAACACAAAAGGAGGTCCCCTTGTTCCTCTACGGTGTATTGACGTTTGGTTTTCTCCCTAGCCGGATGTACTGGAAAGTTATCTACTTCACACCTCATCAATAGAAAAGGGTCTTCGTGGTTGAAACCTGGCTCCGAGAGCAAAAAAAAACAGGAATGAACGCCTTACGCTACTCTCTATCATATTGACACCGAAGCATATTTTAGAACTTCATATAAGTCATGAGAAATCGATCGCTCATCATAATTCAACTTGCTTAAAACATCTCGATTAGATAAGTTTTCTCTGGTTAGATTCTTCAATAAAAACTGCTATCATATTGGATATCTATAGAAGGGAGAGGTCCAAAATCATCTAGCCGACCTAAGTTTACAAAATGTATGTTCAAAGAACGTCCATAGATAGTATCAAATTCGTAATTTCTAACTCGAATGAAATTGCTAGCCGACTGGTTGACAGTGGTTGTACCTAGCTTTTATACTCCATCCTTTGGTTTGAAACTGCGGAGTGGCAAGGAAGAGGGGTTCAACAAATGGATATATTCTCTGAGGACATCGGTATTATAAGTGTATTTCTAGCATAATTTTAATTTAATTAAATTATATTTTTTCTAGGTGCGATGCATTGGAAGCAACGTGAATCTAATCTTATGGTAAATTTGTTAGTAGTCAACTGTAAAAGCATTACAAAGAACACTTTAGTTTCAAGATAGATATCAGTGATACAATTCGAACCAAAACCAAAGCGGTAGCGACACGAATAAGGTGGGTGCAAGCAATCAAGTTGTATATGGGAGTCATAATGGGACCGGTTTATATTATGATGACTATTAGTTAAGTTAAGCGTTGCATGCATGGCATATTCGAAGATCGGCATATACGCAAAATCAGTGAATGCCGTGTCAAAACGGCCGCGCCTATAACCGGCCGGCCGTTCGTACGTCTACGAACGTACAGATCCAGCCCTTTCGGCTGAACCGTATATCTCTAAAGCTAAACGTACTTCCTTTTATCATCTTCAGGAACTGGCATGTTCAGGAACTGGCATCTTAACAAACTGACATCTTAACAAACTGACATCTTAACAAACTGACATCTTAACAAACTGACATCTTAACAAACTGACATCTTAACGAACTGACATCTTAACGAACTGACATCTTAACGAACTGACATCTTAACGAACTGACATCTTAACGAACTCTGATATTAACCAATTCTGATATTAACCAATTCTGATATTAACCAATTCTGTCTTTCTCCAATTCTGTCATCATGACTGAGAGTAATCAAAAATATCCCGCAAAATCCCATGCTTTGAGAAGTGCCAAAAATCTTGCTCTCCTTGGAAAAAAACTCCAGGTTGAAGAGAATATTTATACTTCAAGTCTTATTTATATCGCAAGTGCTAAAGTTGTTCATTGGCCTCATTGTGATCAAACTGTTCCAATTCGTCAAAATCGTTATTTTAATTATTTCACTGGTGCTCATGATTTAACTGATGCTCATGTAACTTTTGATATAAACAAGTCTATACTTACTTTATATCTACCACCATTAGATGATGATAGTGTAATGTGGAGTGGATTACCACTTAGTTTGATTGAAGCTAAAGAAAAATATGATGTTGACGTAGTGAAATATTCTGAGGATTTAGAAAATGATTTAAAAGAATTTCTATCATCATCAAATCATATTTTATCTACTGATAAATCAATTGATTATTCATCAGTTGAAGAATCAGATGTTCTTTTACAAGCAATTGATGAAACTCGACTTATTAAAGATGAATATGAATTATCTCTTATGCGTAAAGCTTCAGAAATTACTGACAACTCCCATTTGGCAGTAATGTCTGCTTTACCTATTGAGAAAAATGAAGGTCACATTCATGCAGAATTCGTTTATCATGCTATACGTCAAGGTTCAAAAAATCAAGCGTATGATCCAATTTGTTGCTCTGGTCCTAATTGTGGCACACTACATTATGTAAAGAATGATTTACCTCTTAATCCTGATAAACAATTGGTATTGATTGATGCTGGTGCTGAATGGCAGGCATATGCTTCAGATGTTACTAGAGTATTTCCTATAAATGGTGAATGGACAACTGAAGCTCGGGCTATTTATGAAGCAGTTAAAGATATGCAACATCAAACAATGACTAAAGTATCTCCTGGTATATTATGGGATGATCTTCATAAATTATCACATAGAATATTGATTGATCATTTTCTTAAATTGGGTATTTTCAAAAATGGTACTCAAGACGAAATATTTAATAGTGGTACCTCTGTTGGATTTTATCCTCATGGTTTAGGTCATTTACTAGGTATGGATACTCATGATTGTGGAGGATATGCTGATTATGAGGATCCCAATCCTATGCTTAAATATCTTCGTTTAAGAAGATCCCTTCAACAAAATATGGTTGTTACTGTTGAACCGGGTATTTATTTTAACAAGTTTTTATTACTGCCATATTTATCTGATCCTAAACATTTACAATATATTGATCAGGAAGTTCTTAACAAGTATATGCCAGTTGGTGGCGTTCGTATTGAAGATGATGTATTAGTAACTAGTGATGGGTTTGAGAATTTCACTAAAATCACTAAAGATGCAGATGAAATTTCTAAAATTGTTAAAGATGGTATTTCCAAAGGACGCGAGCATTTTCATGTTATAGTTTAGAAATTAATAGATTTTCTGAAGTATATATTTGAGGTTAGTTGCCAGAGGCTTCACGTGGAATGTTGCTAATTAATTCAGGAGAATATATATATATAATAGATATATTGAGACCTCTCCGGCAGGAGCCCTAACTACCATCAAACTTCGGATGCTGGGCGAACAAAAAAAACAAGGACTCAGACACATACAGAATCCTCCCTCATTCCACCTTGGTGGATGATTGAGACCATCGAGCCCCAGTAAACTCCTAGTGAAAGAAGAAGAAGAAGAAGATGATGATGATGATGATGATGATGATGATGATGATGATGATGATGATTATTATTTTCAGCACTATTTTCAACTCTTATTCCCTATCTAATCTCCTCTGATCGTTTATCTATATCTACGCCTCTTCGTTCCTCTGCGATCTTAAATACTTGCGATTTTCATACGCTTTAACTTTGCAGCAGAAAAGATCATTATCATTAGTCATATTACTCCCCATATTCAGGCGACTATACCATGGGCCGGTGTCTAGAAATTTATCTTTAACCCTCACAAACCACATGTCAAATAATTCTTTCATGATTTTTTCTTCCTCACATAAGTCAAGAAAGTCGTCGTAGGAATCTTCGTCCATGTCATCAGTTTCGTCAGCATCATAGTCGACCCAGTCCCTCTTTGGTATGTTTAAATAGAACTCTCTAAGATTTTGGCTCTTCTCTAGCAGCATAATAATACAGGTCCCGTTTAATGGATACTCAAAACTATATTGAGGAAGATACAAATGTGTTAGCTGTGTTCTGTTCAAAAGTTCTAGAAATATCATGTCATCAAAATTCTCGTAATCCCGCTCACAATTGATAATGATAGCTAGTTGACGAAGCCGAGTACAATTATTCTTCAGTGCTACCATGCCGCTTCTGTACATCTCCTTGATGGTAACATTCACAAGATAAGGACAGCTTTTGAATACATATATTGCAAGGGTCCTAGGGAGCCAGTCCCCAGTTAGATGAATAGTTTGGAGATTCTCCCCCAACCAATTTATCTGCTGCTTGAAGACCGGTGGAAGTACGTAATTCGGCGTAGGGAAATGCAAACGCAAAGAAGTAACCAAGGACAACGATGGAGAGATCAAGTCATATATCCTCTTGTTGACCCTGCAGAGAGATCTGACGTCTTCGCGGGGTAAATAGTTGATGATGACAGATAGGATTTCATTAGGTAAGGCAGATATTTGATCCATAGTAGAGTGAATGTCATAAGATAAAAGCAACTCAATTGAGGATGTTTAACCATAACTAAATAGAGGTTGTTTCGATTTGGTAATAAAGTAGGGTTAGAACATAAATGAAAATGCGTTAACCTTAACAGTTAACCGATGTGATTAAAGTTACATGAAGCATGCAGTTTGACGTCATCTCATTGTACTTAAGTATTTTGGGCTTATGCAACATTTTGTGTAAGTTAACCTTAACATACTTCCAACCCCGTGTATACATAGTAAAATCTCTTGGAAAAGATCAATGAAGATTATAATATCACGGTAATCCTATTAGTAACTTATACAACAACTTTACGATAGGGCAAATAAAATGGTTAAAGAACGAATTGAAAAGTCCCTATGTAACTATGTTGGCAATTCCAGGGATGTCAATGGGAATAACTGGCCATTTGCTTGGTTCAAAAGGAACGGACACTTTCAAGAAGACTAAGCTACGAGCAATTCAGAACTGTCAGGTAGAGTTTGAGTGCTTTTCGATAGTCTGAAATTGGTATTCGCGAGCAACTTATGCCTGCCTACACGATGGGCATCTAATGAAAAGACCTTCATATAATTGAAAGAGCATCTAGAACCTTTAACTAGACCTATGCGGACCAGACTTTTATTTTCGATGGACATGGCAGCCACTTAACTGAAAAGTTTACTTTACAGACTATTTGAAAGATAATAAAATTGTGTGTGTCAGACTGTCACCGCACACATCCCAGATGCTCCAACCTCTTGATGTATCCATATTTTCACCTTTGAAGCAAGACGAATGGTTCAGACTACACGAGAGACGTATCTCGAAGGAAGAGTTTCAGGAGATATTCTTCGAAGCAAGAAAGAGTGCTATTACGAACGACAATATTATATCTGCATTCAAATGTTCTGGAATTGCTCATTTTGACTACGGGTGAAAATGAAAACTTAAACCAGCTGACCGAGACTTACTGAGTTGGCAATCTTTAAGGAGACATGTGCCCTGAACATTCCGAGAGGGATTCCCAGGATTCGCCTAACGCAAGCGACTGCCCTGATCAATGTGAGAAGGATTCCCAGGATGGTTCGATTTTGCCTAAAGCAAGTGATGACACCACGGCACTCTTGCTTCTCAAGACGGAAGTGACGATGACGTCTTTGGACGGATGACTAGTCCTTCTCTATCTGGATGTACCGATACGGGCTATCGTCAGAGTGATACCTTTATCCCCCCATCTTCGCCTTGCGGTCGGTTTCTTCACATTCTATGATTAGGAGTGAATCAAATTTCGAGAGGTCATCATCTCCTGTAATAGAGATACCATAATCTCCGCCTTTAATACAAACAACACCCCTGGAAAGAGTCACATTCTCTGACGGAATTTCTCCACATCACGAAACAATGACCGCTAATGATAAGAGAGTGTATCGATATCTATTAAGAATGAAGGCACCGGATGATATTATAGAGTACTTTGGGTTCGCAATCAAACAAAACAGTCTTTACAGAGAAGCAAAGCAATTTTACAATAGAGGACAGTGAAATCAAGGAGTTGAAAGAAAGTAACAGAGGTCAGAAACGAGGCAGAGCAGTGGATCCTGTAACAACCAGTGAGAATAATGACTTTCAAAGGGAAAAGAAGAAGAGGTCAAAAAATTTAATCAACTGAAGAGGAAGCTGGAGTGCCGGGAAGGAAAACTGGATTATCATGAAGCAAAGCTTGATCAAAGAGAAAGAAAATGCATGAGAGTAGAGAGTGAATTAGAGAAAGGGAAGAAGAAAATTGAAGAAATGAAGAAAGAAGCGGAAAATCACATAGAGAGATTCTACAGCCGCCATCTAAAAGACGGGCGAGAGGAAGGTTTTAAACTTTTCAAAGCCCTGGCGTCTACTCTTAGCAAAGCTGGCACCGGCGAACTCTGTCCTAATTGCTGAATTAATGATATGATTCTTTTTTTTTGGAATATTTAACTGGCTGTAAGTTTTTGAAGACTCCGTATATTCTAGCTTAATAAACAGTAACTAACACTCATTTAACTTATGTATCTGGAGCGTAAATCATCCTAATTTTACGTATCAAAGATCTCTTCTGATCTTTATTCACCAGAATTTCCACTGACGCCATCATGCTGCTCCTTATACACTTCTGTCAAACTATTATTCGACTCATCATTAATAAGCTTCATATTAGGATCGTTGTTGGTGCCGTCACGGTGTTTATTTCCTAAGGATGAATCGTCGCTAATGAACCTTGTTCCTCTCTTTCACAATCTCTTCGACTTTTCCAATAGCGACATCGCGGCGTACCTAATCTTTAACATGGTTCTCGGCAGCCGGAGGTAAAACGAAATGTAGTTATTAATCTACTTGCATATCTCCCGATTCCGATCATTATCTCCAACATCTTCCCATCCTAAATTTCCTTTTTACACAATTATCCATCACAACTGCATAGATATCAGGATACGATGAACCTTGGTCACCCTTCATGAAATTACTACATAGAGCCTTTAAGGCGTGAAATGCAGCTGCTCGTGCTTGTGTGGTCTGGCACCATTCGTTCATATACTTTTCTGAAGATAAATACTCCTGCTTTATTGTAGCTTTCTCTAGAACCCGGCAATCACCACAGAAGATGTGTAATTCATATCTCTTTACACGCATCGAGATATAAGCGTAATGATAATGTATATGTTGTTGAAGAGCAATTGAGGTCATATTATTGAGATTATCTGTTCTGAAGTCTGGTTATTATTAGTACTAGTAGTATTAACAATAAGTTGAATTTTACGATTCCAGACATTATTGTCATCACTATCATTGTCATTATTGTCATCATTACCTTCGTTATGTCCCCCATCTCCACCCATTTGCTCTACACTTCTTCTCCATCTTCTTATCATTACTCTCTACCCCTCCATATACTAGCAATTGGCATTCCATACAGAGATAATGATATATAACACCCGCAAAATCTGCCTTGGCAGTTATGCCTGAAGCAATTTCGGGAAAGTAGCGATAAGGTTCTGAGGTTTGGAAGCTATAGATCTAGGGAGGTGCCCCATCCCCCGGAAGCAGAAGAAGAGAATATCAAATCCTTACTATTAGATTCTATGTATTTTATTTTGTTGTTACAAATATTTTATAGCGCTATACGAAAATTTAAATTCGTCAATATTCAATATTTTTAACTGATTCTCAAGATCTTGGTAATTGTTTCCAATGGCTCGGATCAAAGGATAATCATGACTGTCTTCGATATAAGCTTTCCATGCTCTCGATACTCCTTGGAACCTAGCAATTTGTTTTATCGGGACATGTTGAAATATAATTGGGAGAAGTTCAGGAGGAAATGCAGTGACAAAATCAAGCATGATGCTATTACGACCAATTGGATATTTTCTTCGATTAAGACTGTCTTCGATACAATATTTCCCTGCTCTCAATACTCCTTGGCAAATAGCAATTTGTTCTATCGGGAGATGTTGAAATATAATTGGGAGAAGTTCAGGAGGATTAAGATAAAATCAGACATGATGCTATATGATCAGAACATTAATATATATATATTGTTATCATTGACCATAAGGATCACTTCAATAATCAACTTGCAATAAATATGATCCTAAGGATCACTTTAATTATCGACTTGTGAATAAATATTCTTCCACCCACATACCGCACCCGTCTGCTTTGGCCCAATGCACGGGATATAATATCAGAAGGAATGGAAACCATGGATCCTTTTGGAGTATGCTTCAGATTCCTGATTCCTATGACTGGCAATCTATTACGTGATATATCCAGGGATTACAAAACGAGGACAAGGTTGTGGCATTATTCGCTTCGCTGTGTCTTCTTCTGGGGTGCTGTTTCTGGGTCCCAGGGTTTACGTTGTCTGGGTGGAGCATAAGCAAGCAGTATCACCGGTTTTGGATGTTCCCGCGCCTGCCACTGTCACTGTCACTGCCGCCTCTCGCCCTCACCATCTTCATCTTCTATGAATTGGCCTTCCCTACCAAAATATTCCTGTGTAAATTCTGAAAACACAGCGTTTACCCACCAGATATCCCCTCCTTCAAAATCACCCAAGTCGGTTCGATTTATTATATAAACTCTGTACGTTGTAAATATGTAAATTTAGGAAACCTAAATTCATAAGGAGACATATCAGAATTTCTTGATAGGGCTTTAATATGACTTCTACAGCGCCATTTAACTAATTCTAAGTTATGTTGATTATAAATTCCAATTGCTTTAATCCAAAAAATATTCGGATGCTCATTTTTTAATTATTCCATGCTTTTGATACTACTTGACACCGAAAAATTTGACGTAATGAGAGCTGTTGAAATATAATTCGAAGAATTTCAGGGTGAAATGCAGTAACAAAATCAGGCATGATGCTATTACGACCAATTGGATATATTCTTCGATTAAGACTCTAATCTATATATATATGTTTGGTCTTTAACCATAAAGATTATATGATATGTTTCCATAATAAGTTTATGATAAATATTCTTTTCGATATTACCTTCTGGAGATGATAGAAATCGTTGTTCATTGACGTTGTCCTCGTCTGCTTTCAGTCTTTGGTCAGAACCAGATACAGATATGGGGTGATAATTTATTGAGGTGATCTATGGAGAAGAAAAAATACATAATGAAATGATGTAGAGAATTTTGCAATACTTTTTGTTGCTTTTATCTTTGCTTCATGGTTTGCTTCATGGTTTAGCTCAAGAAAATTGGAATTATGGAATTTAGTTTTTTCATGGATATATATGAACTATATGGTCTTGTAGATGATCCAATTTTTTTTTTCAACCAATCTATTATGTCGTTTTAATAAAAACAAATATCTAATCATCTTTTTAGGTACGTTTTGAACCTCACAATCACCAGATGAAAACATGATCGGAATTTCAAGATTCTCCATATATTTATCAATACTGACGTTATTTCAGTTGGTGGGAGGACTAGTTGAAGGAGCTGTTGTGGGCGAAGAAGCTGTAGGTGTACCAGATATAATAGGAATTGAAGTAATAAAACAACTAGAAACAACCAAAAGATCAGAAAGCCTAGAAGTAGATATAACAAAACAATTCGATAACACCGTCCCGAGTTCACCTTCAACTTCTCCCCCTCCAAATGGAAAGATATTACAGACAGTACCAACTACAAAAGAAAAATGGGTAAAACCTTATGGAGTTCCCGATGCACAAATAGAACCAAAAGTCTATATTCGAGTAAAAGACGTTGGTGATTTTGTGTTTTTCAATGTGCTTATAGATAATTTTCTTCATTTGAATCAAATAGAAGCCGTGAAAAAAATTTCAATTCTTGAACCATTCAAAGAGCTATTATATTCTTTTGAAGATCATCTTGGTTTAGATAAGTTCAATTGTTTTGATCTTCAATTATATTTCGCATTCGAGCCACAATGGAAAACAAAAGGTATATTTTGTGTTCCGAGATTTACAATTAGATATGATTTCAGTCCTCCCTATATATCTTATAATTATCGAACTGGAGTCGATTCTCAATCATGTTCACCGGAAATATGTTATAAAAAGATGGATGATTCTGATAATTATGAAGAATATGATTATGAGGACCAATGCTTTAAGAAGAGAAAGAAACGGAAAAGAAGTTTACAAATTAATGATAGCATAAAGAAACTACTAGTATCTAATAATGGTACCACTATTAATTATTTTAAAGATATATAATAGATGAATGACATGGATTTTCCTTCATTTCTCTATCTTTGCGTGTCTCGGATCTGCCTCCTGCGGTGGTGCTTGGCTGGGTTCTGTCCGATCTAGATATCAACAATCACATACAAATATTTAAGTCTTAAGAGAACTTTCTTAATTAATTCGAGGTCAAGATCATCGAGCCTAAACAGCCGCCGGTTGAATATTTTGATAAGCAATTTGTTAATTAGCAGGTTATTTAATCTACACTAACAGTTATTATTAGGTGAAGAACTTGTACGTGTACATGAGATATAGATTCAGGCACGCGCGAGCACGGCCAGGAAAAAAATGAAGGCAAAACCTTCTCTTTAAATATTTAAAATTTTTCTACATTTACCTTCCCGCCGCCTCCAACGAAATCCCCCCATTTCTTGGAAACAATTTTTTTTTCATTTTTTTTATTTTCTTCACCAAGTGACGTCTCACATTCTTAGACTCAAGAATTGCGCCTCAGGCAAAAACATTTGACCGACTCGTAATATTCCACTTCCCTGTGGTCCTCATGCTAAGGTGAAACCTCTTAGGAATTTGCTATAGATCTTGTTTAGTCGAACTACTGATCATCCTCATTAAGCATTTCTTATATTTTTTTATATAATTTTTACTTCCTACGAACTTCCAATATTTGACCCCTGTCGTCGATCCCAGAAAAATATTGCGGGTTAGGGATGCGAGATATTTTTGAGTCGTTTATGAGCATGCACCGAATCTATACGTTTCGAAAACCTTGGTATCTGCAATTTGTTTTGCGAATTTTTTTTTAAAAACTGACCATTCGCAATTGAAAAAAATCGTCAGTATATTTATAAGTGACTATTGAAAGATTTTATTAATTTTGCCGACCCTAGTAAAACCCCTGATACTAATAGTGGGTTAGGGTGGGGTACTTTATAAGCATATTTGTTGAGGCGGGCCGGCTGACTTGGAGCTTTAGGTGGACTCCTGAACTCGTCTTCGAGATTAAGATCGCTAGGTTCAAGGCAGCATAAAGTCAAATGAAGCTACTCGGGCTAGGGCATAACGGGGTGACTAACTTAGTTGACGTCATAATTATAACTTATCGTTACTTATGGTAGTAACTAGTTAGCACAACATATAATTGTTACTAAGTTAACGTTAGTCACCCATCCTTCAATAGTGAACTACAGCTAAAGAGCTATTGATTCCTCAAATATATCTTGATTCACTCGTCTGTTTGTCTCAAGCAGGTGGGGCATAGACCTAGTTGTCATGAAACTACCCCTGTCTTACCTACTTAATCCATTACATCTAGCATAATTCAGCCATTGTCAATTATTCCCACTTATCCCCGCAATCATTGTTAACGTTTCTGTACAGTTAGTACAATGTGGCCCACAAAATTACAGCAGTTACGGAAGGCGGCAGGTCGGTTAATTGACAGATCGACCACCCTACATGTGCCCCCACGAAACCGTTTGCGTGGGGGATTGTTCCATCTCGAGATATTAACAGAGTGGGGGTAGTGGTGGGGACTCTAAGATATTTACATTTATATATCGTCAAGCATCCTATATTGAGAATCATATACTCATCATATTATTCATATACTCATCTATTTTGTATTGCTGTAAATATTTTATTAAATTTCAACTAAAATGACTAAAATTACTGGATACAAAGTAAGGGATATCAGATTCCCGACTTCTTTAGATAAAACCGGATCCGATGCTATGAATGAAGCAGGTGATTATTCAGCTGCTTATATTATTCTTGAAACCGATACTCCTAATCTTGAAGGTCATGGTATGACTTTTACAATTGGTAGAGGAAATGACATTGTTGCTTACGCCATTCAATATTTCGGGGAAAAAATTAAAGGTAAAACATTAGAAGATATAACATCAGATATTGGAGCTACTTGGAGGTCTTTGGTAGCTGATTCACAATTGAGATGGATCGGTCCCGAAAAAGGTGTAATTCATTTAGCATTAGGTGCAACCGTTAATGCTATTTGGGATTTATGGGCTAAATCTAAAGGTAAACCATTATGGAAGTTAGTTTCCGATTTTACCCCTGAACAATACGTAGCAGCTATTGATTTCCGTTATCTTACTGACGCTTTAACCCCTGAAGAGGCATTGGAAATTTTAAAGAAATCTGCTCATGAGGGTAAAGAAGATAGAATCAAAGATACTTTGAATAATAGATCAGTTCCTACTTATACTACTTCTGCAGGTTGGCTTGGATTTAGTGATGATAAAATGAGAACTTTACTTCAACAATCTATTAAACAAGGTTATAAACATTTTAAATTAAAAGTTGGTGGAAATGTAGAAAATGATAAAAGACGTTTAAGAATTGCTCGTGAAGAGATTGGTCCTGATGCGGTTCTTATGATTGATGCTAATCAAGTATGGTCTGTTCCTGAAGCAATTGAATATGTAAAAGAATTAAAGGACTATAAGCCATATTTTATTGAAGAACCTACTTCTCCTGATGATATTTTAGGTCATTTAGCAGTTAAAAATGCTCTTAAGCCCTATGGAATTAAAGTTGCCACGGGTGAAATGTGCCAGAATAGAGTTATTTGGAAACAATTACTTGCTTCTGGAGCAATTGATATTGCTCAAATTGATTCTTGTCGTCTTGGTGGGGTTAATGAAGTACTTGCAGTACTTTTATTAGCTAAGAAATTCAACGTTCCTGTTGTTCCTCATTCTGGTGGTGTAGGATTACCAGAATATACTCAACATATTTCTACAATTGATTATATCTGTGTATCTGGTAAGCTTTCTTTATTAGAATATGTTGACCATTTGCATGAACATTTCGAACATCCATCTAAAGTTAAAGATGGATATATTGTTACACCTTTAGAACCCGGTTATTCTGTTCAAGTCAAACCTTCTGCATGGGAAGATTATGGTTATCCCAATGGTAATTGGTGGCAATCTCCTGCTGCCGAAGGGATTTCAAACAGAGTCGTTTTGAATAAGCCTTAGAACGTCTATTTTTGCTTCCGTCGCTCCTCCGCTCTCGCTTTCCCAGGCCCCCTATCTAAGTACATAACAGGCTCAGTGCGGATCATTTCTGATTTAGTTAATAAATAACAAATTCCCTGTTTCAGACAATTTTCAACTGCTTCAGTCAACCGGTTCTTAATTGAGATGGACTCTGTCCTGACCCTAGTCTACCATAAGCCTAGCTACCATAAACCATTTTTGGTTCTCTAAAGACATACCATGACTTTTTTGGATGGTCTCCAGTTGCTCGTGGATTTCGAGTGTTATTGCCATGAAAAAGAAACTAGAAACTGGAGTAATCTTATTCACACATTCAATCTACAGTAATATAGATTTTTGGAATAAATGCAAAACGCTCAGTGAGATAACTCAAATAATTATTCTAGAATATTTATAACTGTTGGGTTGAAACTTGCTTTTTACTATTTTTAAGTTACTGTTCCTTTCCTAATTGAGTTAAACATGATTGAATCTAATGCTCAATAAACGTAAGAATAACATCAATTTCGGCATGCTAACAAGGAGAACTTTTTGACAAAGCAAAATTGAGTGAAGAGGTTAACTTACAGTGATTAACAGCAGGACCTTTTGTCGTAAATTTGTTAGGTAAACTGATAGTCGACAATCTGACCAGGGCTGCAGCTTGCTCCTTACAGGACCTGACCAATCATTTGCCAGGCGGCTATGGCAGTGGAACATTACTTCAGATATCATAGCTCGCTTGGCTGGCTTAAATGTAAATTCCTCATAGTTGCAACTAGCTTCGGTCGTGGAACTATGCGACAGGCCTTGGGCTTGCTTGGCCTATGTTTTCTGATTCATCAATTTAACGGAGAAATTACAAGTATTTATCATTGGAAATGACAGATATAATGCTCAATAGCGGCATATATGCTTTTACTGATTTAACGTCATTAAGGTTGCGACACTCATTTTAATAATCCTTTTAAATCTGGGAATTTAATAACTATTGATATTGAAATGATGATGATATACGAAAAGGTTTGGATATAGAAATCTTTAAAGATAATCCATTTATCTAAACAGTTATATTCAGTAATATTTCTAGTTTGCAAACAATTGCCCAAATATACGTCATGTAGTTATTCTGAGATCATCTAATACTGATAAACGTAAGAATAATTCAACGAAAATTCACTTTCAATACTTGCCAATAAGTCCATCAAATTAGAGCAATTATTACTGGTCGACCACTTAATCTTTCTATTATCTCATAACTGATTGTTTACAAACACTTGGAAATCAAGCTTGGGTATGTCGGCAATAATATTTTGAAGTTAAACAAAATCAAGGAATTGTATTGAAAAGTGGTTCGAATATGAAATTGCGGAGGGTGTATGATATCCAGGTTTGATAAGGATGGATTTGAGCAACAACAGACCCGAGATTCCCCTAGTTAAAATTCTTCATATCAACTGAATAAAAACAAACGAAAAAAAACAAAATCCGATGTGAATTGGTTTCAGACCAATTAGTAGTACTAGATCTTGGGGCACCGCCAGTCATCGGAGGTGAACCTCGACTGATATGGAAGAAACAGTGGCTAAAAATATGAGAAAATAATATAAACCTAGTTTGTTCTTGATCTGGACCCTGATCCCGATAAGGGTTCAGATCTACAATCAATTAACTTTATTGGGAAGACTGACCAGTCGATCAATCAGATTGCCAGATTAGATAATGACCAAATTGTGATGTAGTTTTTCATGGAACAGAAGCAAAAAATTTAGAAATCGTTTCATATCAATTAATAAATTTTGGCACTAACATTAGATCTAGCTTCCGGTATTTTAGGTCTTTGACTTGACTTGGAAGTTTCAACATATTTTATCAAAAGAGAACAAATTGCCATGCAGGGGGGGTACTGAACATGTTAATGTTACTGACACGACTGATACTTAACAGTTAACAGTAAGTTAACAATATCAGTGAAGCAAAGCTTGTGGTCTATTTTCGCAACTTATTAGTTAAAGCTATTTCTATAGAGTAACTGTTATAATGATGATGCATGCTAAGTAGGTCAGTCATGCAGCCCCTGGACATCCGTTTTGGCGGACTCAGGAGAGTGATTTTCCTCATTGGTGTAAATTCGTGTAATAACAGCTACTACGCTCAAAATAGTAACTAATCAATGATACTGGCGGTAGATATAATGTAGTTGAATTCGTCTTCCAAAAGTCAGTTGCTATCAATCCCCCACCCCCCGAACAGCATTGAACCACCGGGATCTGCTTCAACAACCTAAGAGATAGCAAGCTTGTTGAATGGCTCATTATGGCTATTATCTCTAACATACATGCATAATATACTGAACAGATTCTCGGAGACCGAATCTATACGCATTTAACCCCGAGCGAAGCGAGCAACTTTGGAAAACGAGACCCCCCCCCCCGATCAAGCAAACTAGAATTATACGTGGTGAAACGGCTGAAAATGACTACGAATAATCATGAGGTATTTGACATGTGGAAATGGGTATTTAACTTAATATGGAAACTTACCCTTATGGGACACAATCATCCCCCACACAACGGGGGGGGGGTACCTTGAAATATTTGATCAGTCAACTTCTTAAACATTTGTCATTCTTGTTGGTCAAGAATTGATTGTTTTCTAGTTACATTTATTTGAATATATTGAATTATCGGCTCAATTAACCCTCGCCGAAGCGACGTCGAGCCCAAGTCGAGTCCACGTCATGTCTTATCCTCATCTTCTTTCAACTCCAATTGCTAAAAAGGTAGATTCAATCTATCGTAATAGATTACCTTTATTTGTTCAAGAAGGTCAATACAAAGATTATAGTTTACCAGCTGTTTATGATTTGGAAAGAATTCATGATAAAAATTCAGTTGTAATTGATGTTTATTCTGTACCAGGAACGGAACGACCTCATTTTAAAATCGCAACTAGTGATCAAACAAAATTCCGTCAAGCTCAAATAGGTGATAGTTTTGGCCCATCTTGGACTACTCATTGGTTTCGTATTGCAGTGAAAATTCCATCTGACTGGAAAAAAAGATCATCCAATGTTGTTTTTCAATGGGATTGTGGTAACGAAGGATTCGTTTTTTCCGAAGATGGGATTCCTTTAGTTGGTTTATCTGGTGAAGAAAGAAGAGAATGGATCATACCAAATGGTTGGGTAAAAGATGGGAAATGGCATACGTTTTATATTGAAACAAGTTGTAATGCTATGTTTGGAAATGCTGATCCTCATGATAATATTCAACCTCCTACTGATGATAGATACTATAAACTGGTGACTGCTGATTTGGTGTTACCAAATGAAGATGCAAGAGCTTTAAGACATGATTATAGTGTTATTGCTGATTGTGCTCTGAATTTGTCTGAAAATTCTTGGCAAAAACATAGAGCTTTAGAAGTTGCTAATTCTATTATTGATAATTTTGATGAATCTGATCTGAATAGTTTAAAGAAATGTCGAGAAATTGCAAAAAGCTTTATTGGAGAAAATATTGATTCACCTAATATCTTTGGTAAGCCTCCTGCCGGTGATGGCGATGGGATCATTATGGGTCTTGGCCATTGTCATATTGATACTGCTTGGTTATGGCCATATGCTGAAACTCGTCGGAAAATTGGTAGATCTTGGGCAAGTCAAATCGATCTTATTGAAAGATATCCAGAATATAATTTTGTTTGTTCTCAAGCGGTTCAGTATCAATGGTTAAAAGAAGATTATCCTGAATTATTCGAAAAAATTAAAAAATTAACAAAAGCTGGTAGATTCATTCCTATTGGTGGTTCATGGGTAGAAAGTGATACTAATATGCCATCTGGTGAATCGATTGCTAGACAATTTTTATATGGACAAAGATTTTTTCAAGATAATTTCGATGGCTTTCGTTGTACCACTTTCTGGTTACCTGATACGTTTGGTTATAGTGCTCAAATTCCTCAATTATGTCGTGGTGCTGGATTACAAAGATTTTTAACTCAAAAACTTAGTTGGAATAATATAAATAAATTCCCCAATACTACTTTTAATTGGGTTGCTTTAGATGGTACTCAGGTTTTATGTCATATGCCTCCTGCTGATACCTATAATTCGAACTGTTCAGTATCTGAACTTAATTTGTCTGTTACTAATAATAAGAATAGAGGCATTTCTGAGACTTCTTTGTTGTTATTTGGCTATGGTGATGGTGGTGGTGGTCCCACTGTTGATATGTTAGAAAGAATGCGTCGTAATAGAGGTGTTTCTGATACCGTTGGGGAAATTCCAAGAGTTCAAATGCATGGTAATGTAGATGAGTTTTTCCAGCAAGTTGAGACAAAGACTAATAATGGTGAAAAACTAGTTTCTTGGGTTGGTGAATTATATTTTGAATTTCATAGAGGTACTTATACTTCACAAGCAAATACTAAAAAGAATAATCGGTCTGTTGAAGTTTTACTTCATGATGTTGAATTTGCTGCTACGTTGGCCTCTTCTCTTAGCGACAGCTATCAATATCCTAAAAAGGAGATTGATGAAATGTGGCAGCTGATTCTATTGAATCAATTTCATGATGTTTTACCTGGTTCATCTATTGAGATGGTATATAGGGATGTTGACGGTATTTATGATCATGTCAATAATCTTGGTCAAGAACTTTTGAAAAAGGCTGTCTCTGCAGCTGGGGTGAAAATCAACTCTGCTTCAAACCCTGCTTCCAATAATGCAAATTTTGTTGCCTTAAATACTCTTCCTTGGCCTAGATCTGAAGTTATCAAACTGCCTAGTGACAATTTTATACTTCTTGCCAATGATGGTACCAGTTCATTGGCTACCCCTATTGATGCCCCTACTTCGTTTGCATTAATCAAAGAGGTTAAAAAAGGTTCAGTTTACATTCTTGAAAATTCAAAACTCCGTGCAACTATTTCTGATGGCTTATTAACTAGTTTGATCGATAAAGAACAATCTCGCGACATTATTCCCGAAGGAGCTCAAGGAAATCAATTTGTTATTTTCGAGGATCAACCTTTGAATTGGCAAGGTTGGGATACTGAAGTTTATTCATTAAATAAATTTAAGAAGTTAACTAATGGTACTACTAAAATTATCGATAACGGACCACTTCGTGTTTCTGTTCAGGTTGAACAACAGATAAGCCAAAACAGTTGGATTAAAACGACAATTTCTCTTGATGCGTTTAATAAATCACCGTCTTATCTTGAATACAATTGTGAAGTTGAATGGCGTGAAGCTTGTAAATTCTTAAAAGTAGAATTTCCTGTTGATGTTCATGATGATTTTGCTACTTATGACTCAATGTATGGCAGTGTTAAGCGTCCTACTCATTATAATACCAATTGGGATGTTGCCAAATTCGAAGTCTGTTGTCATAAGTATGCTGATTTATCAGATTTTGCTTATGGGGTTACAGTTCTTAATGATTCAAAGTATGGATTTTCTACTCATGGAAATGTTATGCGTCTTAGTTTGTTGAGAGCGCCTAAAGCTCCTGATGGTAATGCTGATATGGGTCGACACAATATCCGGTTCGCTATTTTGGGCCATGCTGGTAGAATTAATCCTGATGTTGTGAGAGTCGCTCATAATTTCAATCATCCATTACGTGTATTTGCTGTTGACAATGGCAATATTGAACAACCTAAATTATCCAATCTGGTTACATTTGATGGTCCAGATAATATTGTCATTAGTGCTGTCAAACGTGGTGAGGACGATGAAGATGTAATCAGAAATGCTCTTACTACAGATATTGCTCCCAGGAAATCCAAATCTGTCATTGTTCGTGTTTTTGATAGTTTGGGAGGAAAATCGAAGGGATCTCTAGTAACCCGGTTGCCTGTTAAAAAGGTTTATAAAACAAATCTTTTAGAAGATGATCAAGAATTAGTTAATTTCCTAACTGAAAAAGATGGAGTAATAAATGCTCCTATTAGTTTACGAGCTTTTGAAATCACTACTTATAGATTTGAACTTTCTTAGAATAAGTTTTATCTTAAGTGTTTGTTTGTTAGTATAAAAATATCATATACTTGACTTGGTTTCAAGCTTATTCCTCCAGCGCTGTGCAATAGCACAAATTAATCAAACCCAGAGCTTATCTTGAGGTCACCTAAGAAGCTCGACACCGTTCTGCCTCTGCCAGCTGAGGGCGTAACCCCTCTTAGTTGGACTAGCGGGTCTCCCCCCCCCCCCCCCCCCCACCGGTGGACATCATTTTTCTATCTCGATTTAACTTTCACTATATTAAAGATAATTGATTACATTATTATATCCATCATATATATCCTCGCTTGTAACTCTAGAAATATTCGTCAGATTCCTCAACAGGGCGGTCCTGGTTTTCATTAGTATTATTCGGTAATAACTTATCATCTTCATCTTTAAATAAAACCTGTTCCATTCCTTCCCTTTCTCCAGTTTTAATATTAAACTCGACTCCATTATACGCTATAAGATTTGGACTACGTGGTTTGACAAGTGTAGATCGACGATCAATAGCATCAACTGTAGCCAGACTGGTGACTTTTTCAACAGCTACCTCTACTGAATCGCCAGCTCCCATAAACATAGCAATTGTACCGGCAACAGCAGGGGATGCCATTGAAGTGCCACTCATGGTGAGATTTCCATCTCCTAGAAGTGATACACTAGTAACCGAGACTCCACTCGCAAATACAGAAACACAACTACCCCAATTACTAAAAGATGCTATTGTGTCATAACGATCATCAATAGCACCAACAGTAAGAGCATTTGCAGCACTAGCAGGTGAAGTAATACAAGCAGCACTATTTGTATTTCCGGCTGCAACTACCATGGGAAGCCCCGAGTCCACGGCAGCATTAACTGCACTATTAAGAACAGTATTGAAAGTAGCACCTAGAGATAAATTAGCAACAGCTTTTCTATTCCCTCGATTTTTTCGATCATTTACAGCGAAATCAATTCCTGCAATTACAGTCGAAAGATTTCCAGTTCCAATTCCAGTAAGAACTTTAACTTCAATGAGATTGACCTTTTTAGCAGCACCGAATGTTTTAGATCCTACTATTCCAGCAACATGTGTCCCTATATGTCAGTTAGAAATATACGATGCGATATATAAGAGTATTTTACCTACCATGGCCATTCAAATCTCCAGATCCTTCACCAGTGAAATCCATGGCCCTTCGAACTCTTCCTTCGAATTCCGGATGCTCAGCATAAATTCCTGTGTCAATAATATAAACATCTACATTTTCTTGACCAGTATGAGTATAATAGTAATCAATTGGATAAAAAGGAAGTCTTTCCCGTCTGGAGATCCGTGAAAGATGTCTTGGAGCTTGGACTTGAATTTCATCTACTCTGACTTTGATATCAGGGCTTAATGCAGTAACCTTAGTTGTTAGTAAGAGGATGCCCTACGGTCATCTGAACCAAGTGAGTCATGCACGGTTTCGGTGACGGTAATCGTGGACCGTAATCGTGGACGTGACGGAACCCGACCAAAGCACCTCCCGGGGATTGAACTTACATGAAGACTGTTTCTTAACATGCGTAATGAGACTCTGTCAAAATCACCAGAAAATCCTTGGAAACTACCAAATGAGTAAGTTGAAGTCACCTTCTCATGAATATGAGGATGCTGGCGAAAAAACTTCAATAAGCTTGTGCTGTTTGATAATTGGACAAGGAAATTGGCCATTACAATATGGTCAATTATTACTAAACCAGTAAGAAAAACAATACGCAACAAGTTCATTTTAGACATCCAAATCCATATTGGCATTTGAAAAATTTCTACTAGAAAAATATTAAAAAGGCATTGCGCTTTCTATATATATATATATAGATCGATAGAGTACGATTCCAGGGTAGCCCGACACGTGATTGAATGTATTATAGTTATGCGACATAATCACATTAAATCCTAGGAGAGCGAGTTGCACCTGAACAAGTTGAGTGTAAGCCAAAAAATACCATAAAGTTAGAATTCACAGAAGCATTTGGGATGTTGTGCATAGATATGTAAAAGAGCATGCCACCAATTACAATATTAGGTTGAACCGGAGAGAAGAAATATTGATTTACATTTCAAGTACACGAGTCTCGTCATCTTGAGCCTTGAGCCTACTGTCTGATGCTTCAGATAAACCATTAATGCCAATTTTAGAGATGATGCTAAGGCCATGAGAACCGGTTTTATTCTCTTGCGGACGATACACTGGTTTAACAAATGATTTACCATATGTATCAGGATTCCAATATGTTAATGTTTTTTGGGACTTTCCAGTATTATCGTCGGTATCATTAGCATCTTCATCTTCTATTTCATCGTCCAATGTACCAGTTGATTCGGTCATATAAACCTTGTTTCCTTTCAAATCAATACTAATAATTTTTTTACCTCTACCAGTTCTTTGTAATTGCTGTTCATGTAATTTCCTTAACTGTCTTTGTTGACGCTTAAGCTGTTGGGCTTGTTCTAAAGGAGATGCCCATTTATTAACTCCTTGAAATGGAGTCTCAAAATCGCTAACTTGATCAATAATTTTAGTTCTTTGTGCACTAGTATTTTGGAATTCCAATAAAGTATGAAGGCGTTTTTGAGCATTTTCTAATGCGGAGTTATTAGATGGATTTTTCAAACCTCCAGAAGAAATTAATTTTCCTGCCTCAATTCCTGCTTCTTTTCGTGCTTTTCTACCCATTCCAGCAGTAATTTGTTCCTTTTCCAAAGTAAGAATTAAATTAATCTGCTCAAGTTCTTCATTACTTATTAATGGAGTACCACAAAATGTACAAGGACCAGGTCCTTCTTTAGTACAAATTATTTTGCCACAACTAAGACAATTAGGGGATATTTCTAGTAATGGATGTCGAGTCGCCATACAATTACAAGAAACTCGTTCTGTCGAGGTCACTTGAGTATCCAATTGACGTAAAGCAGCATCGATGTCTGCTAATGAGTCGACTTTTACCTTCGCTGATGATTGTTTTGAGCCACTTAAAGAAGGTTCCTGTTTCGGGGGTCTATTTTTCTTCTTGCTAGTAGTCGTGGAGTTATTATCTCCCCATACTCCTTTAGAATATTTAAATTGAGGTCCAGATGAAACACCCAATTCTAGTGGAGGTTGTGGTGGTACAGGAGAAGACGAATTTGCACGATTGGCAGCGGAAGCAGGAGAAGAAGAACGAGAAGTATTTCTATCAGAAGTATTTCTATTACTATCACTACCACTACCACTACTTTTAGCACGTCGTCGTAAATCACGATTCATACGCAAACATTCGTCTATAATCGGATGAGTGTCAGTTCCCAAGATATCCTAAAATTAGTTAGTTGATATCATAAAAACAAATCAGTTGAGGCATTACCCAAAAATGAGAGTCTCCAACGGGTGGTGCTTCCATTTCTTACCTCAAGAAACTTTTTGATTTGAAAATAATCAGGTAGATGAACTGCATAATCTACAACCTGTTCAGCATCTTCACGGTCACATTTCAATTCTTTTGCTAGATCAGCTGCAATTGAAGAAGCCATTATTAGTTTACTAATAGTAAAAGCAGTCCAACTCAAATGAAGAAAGGTTAATGAATGGTAGGAGGAAGGAATGAAACTTTCAAGAAGATAAGGGTGCCCCCACATTGGGTCCAAAAGAAATGTTGACTCACATTCTTATATCAGATCAAATATTATTCTTTTATAAGTTACTATTTTTAGGTGATACTTTTTACATCGATATCTTGCTTCTTATTATACAGTAGTACAATAAGATACAATTTCAATTTTATTTCTCATTTCTGATTACTATAAGATATACTTTTAATTTTATTTCTGATTACTATAAGATATAATTTCAATTAATTTCTGATTATCTAGATATTTCCCATCTCACTCGTACTTGTAGGAATTGGATTATGAGGTCACGAAATAATCTACAGGAATCCAGATTCTGATATTTACCCTAAACTCAATCTAAATGCATTTCTATACTCTGACTCCTATCTGAAGACAATTTTTTAATTAGCCATATTAGCTATATTTACTATATTTATTGTATCCGATTAATCCAGATTTACTTTACTAACTTTGGAATTCAGTGACGAAGGTGCTCTATTTACAAGTACGGGGTTGTAGCTCTGCTGTAGACCTGGTGCATACTTATATGTTTTTCTAAACATTTTCTGAATACATTAATCAACGTGTTAGTTAACTCCAGTCATTTAAAGACTCATTTTTGTATGACGGCACCAGATAACGTTACTAGCTTAACCGTTACGACTAGCTGATATTTTTCAATTTTTTTTAAAATTCTTGCTTAAATGTAGTTTTCAGCTAATTACATTATAAATTAAAGTCTTTTATTAGCATAATATTAATTGATTTTTTTGGTTCTCAAGTCACTGATTATGTCAGCAGGCGGCTCCTGTATTTAATACTAGGTTAATAATAATCAAATGATTTCAAATCCCAACTTCTTCGTCTCATCCCATCAACATTTCAAGGCAACCAACGAATATATTAGTATTCATCTGTAAATTGATATTTATTTTATAATCTATTTATTTGTTTATTAAGAATGTCTGATGCAGAACTTTTAGCAGAAATAGCCAAACTGGCTGGTAAGTTTGATATATTTAATTTGATCCGCCACTTTACCGTCTCCTAAGGGTGAGGTCTTACACGGTTGTGTTTTTATCGGAGACACATGACAGATGCTGAATTTTTTTTTTTCATTTTCTAACATTTTATAAGGCGCCATAAATAGACACAAAAATGCAAATGATAATAGTAGATCATCCAATACTGATGGCGTACATAAATCATATTCTAGGCCTCAATACAATACGACAACGAGAGGTGCCAGTAGTAGCTACCTTAGAGGAGTTGGACGTGGTCGAGGAGGATACAGATCGCAATTATTACCTGGTCGAGGAGGACATAGATCGCAATTATTACCTGGTCTTCCACAACTAGCAAGGACGAATCAATGGAGACGACCTGTTGATGGAGGAGGTACTCCAAATAATAGTCCAGCAAGTTCTACTCCCCCTGTAGCCGCTAGTGAAACGCCAGCTGTAAATGATAGTGGTATTATTGATATTGGGGGAATAAAATATCGAACGGCAAAAAATGGTACCAAATTAATTCGAGTTGATTCTTCTCAACAATCCAAGGTTTCTACACCTCGTAAAACAATAGTTCAAGGAGTTTCCTATGTGAGAAGTAAATCGGGAAATTTACTTCGTAAGACTCCAAATTCTCGGTATGCACTTCTTGACAGATCAGTCCTTTGTGACAACTCTATTTATTTCTTAGTCTACTGTATTACTAACACACTTTTTTAGGATCGACAAACATTGTATTCATTTTACACGAACTGGTAATTATTTAATAACTTACTCACCACTTGTGTTCTACCATGTACCTTAAGGATATTATACTCTGGAGAGGGAGAAGTCGGGTGCCTGGCTCTAGCGAGTTCGAGGAACTATACTTATTTAACGCTAGCGATGCGAGCTGTGGAATCCCTGGAAATGGTATCACACGTGGTGATTTTGATTTTTTTTTGATTTTTTCAACTAACTTATGACTTTTTTTTAGGTACTTGCTCCAATGGATTATCATGCCGTTATAAGCATGAAACTAATCATGTGGCTATTTGTAAGAATTTCCTAACAGATAGATGTAATCGTCAATCGTGTACTCTGAGTCATATTCCCACTGCTCATAATTCTCCTTTATGTATCCACTTTTTGAACGGTAATTGTAATCGTGAAGGTTGTAAATATACCCATATGAGAGTATCTCTTGATGCTCCAGTATGTAGAGATTTTGCGATAGATGGGTTTTGTGATGCTGGCGACAAATGTGATAAGAGGCATGTGTTCGAATGCCCAGATTTCGAAATGACTGGTAAATGTAATAGACGTAAATGTCATTTAAAGCATGTTTTGCGAGCCAAGGAAAAAGGTAAATTCCAGTCGCATCAAGATACCTCTGAAACTTCCAGTAATTTGCCCATAGATATGAACATTATTCTTAATAATTTGGAAGATCAATTAGAAGAGAGTAGTGAAGAAGAAGATGATGATGAAAATGACGATGAAGAAAATGATGATGAAGAAGAAGATGAAGAAAATGAAGAAGACGAAGAAGAAAATCAAGAAAACGAAGAAGAAAATCAAGATTCTGATATGGAAAATTGGACCTTCGATCCGAATAAGAGCAAATCACAAGAAGATGACAACTCTGAAGAGTTAGATTTTATTAAAATATAAACAAAATAGTGAAAGAAGAAAGAAAAAAATAGAGATAAATTAATAAAATGTAATGAAATTTAGAGAAACCTCGTTGCCTCATCTGCCTCTGGCGATTGGGCCCTACACCCGGTAACACCCCTAGCTAGCTTGAGCGAGGGCCTTATTGAAATGACAGTAACAGCATTACCAGCGATGAGTTTTATAGCATTTAGTTTATTTCTAGTAAATTATGTATAGCTACTAAGTTATTTCCAGTCTGTCATAACATGGATCAAAAAAAAAAAAAAAAAAGAAAGAAAGAGAAAGAGAAATCCTAAAAGATAGAAGAGAACTGGATCATTTTATTCTTTCAGAACGACAAGCTAAGCGGTATCAAACGTCGTTTTTTCAGTTGCAGTCTTTCTATCTGCACAACTAGCGAAATGTGTGTTTTTATTGTATCATTCGTTCTCATATATGTTTACACATGTTTCGTGTTTACAGAGCATGCCGTGAGTTTATATACTGAATGTTCCTCCTATTTTGCTGTTTTCTATTTTCATTCTTTTCCCTTTAATTGTCTTTATACCCCTGCAACGGGAAAGATGCCAAAGAATCCTTGTCAATTCTTTTTGCTTGGTGGCCCTGCGGGCTACGGTTAAATGAGGACTTGGAGCAATTCGTGTTTTAAAGCCTGATTGACTTAGATACAGTGTACATGTTTTAAAGCAATTTTATTTATTTCTAGCAATTTATGAATAGCTATAACCTGTTGAAATTCATCGTCTCCTGTTGCGGATCTGGGAACTACGCCCCAGCCGCCAGGCTATTTTGCACTAGCTATTCGTGTAATAAAGCATGTTTGACTTTCACTACTCCGTAGTAAGTTATGTATATCGATGGTGAATAGCAAATCAATTTATTTCTAGCAAATGGTATATAGCTAATGGAAAAGCTAAAGATCAGAAGAACACACTGTTGAAAGTTCCTGTAGTGTAAAGAAAGATGACAGGTACGGGGAGAGGGAGACAGGCTTCTCTCCCAAAGAACCAAAAAAGAAAAGGAAAGAAAAAAGAGAAAATAGAAAACCGGAAAGGTGGCCATTTTATACTTTTCAGAGTGAGAGAAGAACCCGCAAAACATATATGCAGTGCTCAACATTCTCCTAATATATCATTTCGTCAGTTTATATTTTCTTATCATTCGTTTATTTCTTTTATTCTTCTTATATACATATCGAACTTTGAATTTACTTTATTTTATAATATCTTTGATTAACGCACGTCAAGATCTTAACTAGCATGGACTGCTATTGATATCAGCCACAAGTATTGGATACTACTGGATTCAATCTGGAATCCCTGTTAGATAAGCTCTTCTAACAAGGTAGTAACCCCTATTCCTAACTAGTTACAATCGTGACTTTCAATTAGCTTGAAAGCTCTCTCCTGTGTGGGTTCATATCGCGTGTCCAACTAAGTTAACCCAACTTTGCCTCGTTAAAAAATGCCCCATCGAGGATGTCTGTTCCACAACAGTTAAAGGTTTGACTGATTAGTTATAACGATAATAGAGTAGTAACAATTGAATAATACCACAATTGGGTAATACCACAATAACGGAAAAACATAAGCCCCCCTATCGTCGCCTGGCCCCTGGGAGCTTCGCTGAGCCGTGTAAGCTTTTCGAGTGCAGTGGCAGGTCTGCAATGGCCAGCTCCAGCGACTTCAGGCAGACTGGGATAAGTCAACTTAACGTTAAGTTAAGGTTAACACCTCTCCCCACTGTCGATCAATACATAATACATTATGCGGCGTTATCTTTTCATATCAATCTGTCAACCCCAACTGGCTTATACCCCTGGATCCCAACCCCCAGCCGTCGGAGGCAGTATCCCACCGGGACTTAGACCACTGGGTACCTAGTTACGAGCGAAGCGAGCAACGGGGTCTGGGGCAGCGCCCCAGTCGCTGAAAGCATTCAAGAGAGCCCCGCGTACGTACCATTACTATACGTACGAACGTATGTTCGTACGTATACCTAGTGTAGTACGGCTGAATGTTTTTTCAGATTTTTCGAGATCTCAATTAAAATTACCCGGCATAAGTTCACGTGAAATAACCTGCCGTCACGTATGTACTCTTCCTCTGTCTTCGATATCTCCATTTAATCCTTCTACCTGCTTCTTCAAGTTGAGTGTATTAACTTCTTTCCACGTACCAAAGTCATATCTGTTCAGTCCCGAGTAATGATTCCTGTACTTTTTGTAGCGGCTTCGGCTGTATTGAATTCTTTAGCATTTGCTGCTGAGGATGAATTCAAGGCCTATGTTCCTTCATCTGACTCTGCTGGTGGTGCTGCTTCGGCAACTGGAGCTGGAGCTGGAGCTTTTGCTCCAACATCAATTCCCCATGGGTGAGTAGTAGATCAATGGATGATCGTTAAGAATTGGTAGACAGGATTTGTGTTTTTAATGGGCAGTAATTTGATGAAGTCCTTTTAGTGTATTGTAATTTGGCTGCTGGTGATGTTACCCCAGAATACTCGTCTGGTGCTCTTTTTGGGGTTGATTTAACTTTTGGTTGAGCTGGTCTGGGATTTTAGTCTAACAATGTTTTAGAGTGGCTGCATTTTTGACTGGTGGCTTCTTACAAGGAGGAGCTCAAATTGATGTTGCTACTTGGAATAGTTTGACTATTTTAGGAAGAATAAAAGCTTATGATTGGAGCAAAGAGTATTTGATTGTTCTATCAATTCTCGGTTATGTTGTATTACACTATTTGGGTGTGACAGTTAATAAAAAAAAAGTTGGTGGTTGGATTGCTTCTCATCGTAAAGTACTTTCATCTCAATTTTATCAAGTTGGACCTAAACGAGTTGTGGATGAAGCTGCTACTGACAAACTTGATAACTTGGCCTTGACTGTAGCCGATGGTGCTACTGCTTTTAATACTTATGCAACTGGTCGAGTCAATATTAAACATTTGGTAGCAAAATTTAGACTTTTGGGTCGTCAAAATTTCATTACTTTATCTATGGAATATTTCACTGCGATTTTTTTGCAAGGATTCACTCCCCGTGATGAAATTGAGGTCACTATTACTCCCAGTGATCCTGAATCTATTGATCCGTTTGTATTTGCTATTGTTAATAAGGAAGTTATGAGAAGAGCAAGAGATCGAAATTATTATTTGTCTATAACTCGAACTATTGATTCAGCTAAATTGCCTCCCTTTTTGACGTTTATGAGTGAAAGTGCTGAGATTAATGATGCTATTTTAGATCTTAATAAGGATCTTCTTAGAGCTTTGGAAGACTCTGAAGATGTTCTTGAATATATTGCTATTACTGATCAATTGCAAAGTGCTCCTTTGTCACTTAAAGACTTGGATCATAATCCTCGAATTGTATTATCTCTTAAATTTCCATCCAATAAAAAACAAGAAGAAGCGTCTGCACGAATTTTAGATGCTGCTATTAATTTGGTTGATGTTTTAGTAGCCAAGAAAGCTTGGAGACCTGAAGTTGCAAAGAAAGTTAAAGCTACTCGAGAAGCAGAATTCAAAAAAGTTCAGAAAGCTCTTGAAAATCTGAAGGCAGAAGAATTGGCTCAAAAGAAGGCAGAAGCTAAACGGGATGAAAAGAGTGGTTTATCTAAATTGAGTCCTGAAGAACAGAAAAAGGCTGATCAAAAGGCTAAAGATAAGGAAGCTCGAAAGTTGAGAAAAAGTCAAATCAAACGTGGATAAATGAGTAGATCATACTAAAAAAAAAAAAAAAAAAGATTCCTTTTTGTAATAAAAAATTATGACTATGTATGTAGTATTGTATCATTTATGGCCATTTAGTGTGTATTAATAGAAAAATAATCTTATTCAATAAATATATATATTACACCATTTATGCTGAACTCTTTAAAACGAGAATCACTGAATCACCTCTTAAAAACATCTTACTAATAAATCTATCTTTATTTACTGGTTTTCCCTTTTTTCCTTTCGAATTCCTTGGTGTTTCCGTCCACATCTAAAGTTAGTTATACATCCTGTTGACAACTTTGCCCGTTATGCTCGAGACTTACCTCTTTAACGTTCTCAAGAACCATATTAGAATGTCTATCGAAAGCTTTGACTCTGGCTAAAAGTTTCTTGTTATTTCGACAAGATATAAGAACTTGAGTATGATTTTGAACTGCACTTTGTAATACAGATAACGGGCCATGATTAAATTCATATTCTTCAAGTTTGGTTAGTTCCACATCAGTGAGTTCGGAGCGAGGACGGCCCAAAAGTTCGCTAAAATTAGTTAGTTATGAAATTGTAACGATTTAGAAGAAAAGAACATTATAGAACACTTACGACATAATGAATCTGCTCAAATAGCAAGATAACTCTACAAATGAACCTTTCTTAACTTCAAATGTGGTAACTTGGAGTAGAGAATTGTAACGACAAGAGTTCGTGAGGGCAGTTCGTGAAATTATAGGAGCCGCACGCAGTCGAGAACGTGTAATAGGGTATTTATACATATACGATACAATTCGATTCAGATGTAGTGAGGTCCTGTGAGGATAAGTGAGATCAATACAATACACAATACACCTCAGGGAGACAGAGAAAAGATTAGATATCATGGTTATAAGTTAATGTCACTTAATGAACGAGTTATAAATAGAAAGTATTGTAAAAGAGATAATCAAATTTCAATCAATTAATAGAAGAATAATAATGGAATGTCATAGTAGAGAATATTTAGATTCCTAATTTCTTAAATCTCACCATTCATAAGTTGATTGAATGAGTCTGGAATAATCAAATTATCAGATAATAAAATTAATTAAATAATATATAAGTTAATAGGAGTCTACCTCGGTAGTTTCAGGACATTAAACAGCTTCTGAATTGATACATGTCACGCCCCGCATATTGCAAACATAGCGATTGTGAGAGTTTGGAACTGAATAATGACACGCGAGTTATGTTCAATCCTCTCATTCAGAATTGTTAACCGTTACACAGTTCATGCCTTCAGCTCGGCAACCTTTATTTAATCACAGAGCGAAATTCCCCTAATCTCCCCTTATTGGAAAATGATTAACAAACTGCCGTACTGAAAAAATTTCAGCCGTACATCTCAAAAATATTGACCTCGGATCCGTCAGTACTAACGTTTTCAACAAAATTACGATATTTTCTTTACGTTTGACGGAGATTTTATATAGATTTTTTTCTTGTATGAGATAGGATATCTAAATATTGATTTAATATATATGTTTAGAATGTCGGTAAGTATGAAAAGTGTAGACTTAGACTTATGATGTGGATAGAGTGGGACATTACTCTTTCTAACTGTTATCTTTAGAACTCTTCTTCCACTCTCTCATTATGTATTCCTTCAAGTACTATATCCAAAGTAGTATGTAGGTCCCAACAACAGGCAACTCATATAGCTCATCAAATAGCTCGAGCAGCTGTATTATATGGAGCTAGCGAAATTATTGTTTATGATGTTCCAGAAAATAATCATGACGAATTCAATTCAACGATAGAAAATTCAATTGCTATAGATAAGCCTAAAAAGGTTGTGTTTACTGATAACGAATCTGAGAAAATAAATGAAAACAATAATGAAATTTCTAGACCAAACTTACCTTCTGAAGAATCAATTCGATTAGCATCTTTATTACAATTCTTTATAACTCCTTCATACCTAAGGAAAGCAGTTTTCCCTGATCTAGGACCTCTACAGTATGCTAAAAAATTACCTAAAATTCCTAGTCTACCATTTTTAAATCATTCACGAAAGGATGGGTTCTTAGAAGGTTTAACAGTGAGAAGTAAAGTTGCCAGTGGTGGAATAAAGAAACAGAAAGGTTCTAGGAAATCCAAAAAACAAATTCAATTAGAATCCACAACAGAATATGTACAAATTGGTGAGGAAACCTTTCTTAAATTAGACAATCAAAGGGTGCCAGTTGGTTCTCGAGTAACTGTTGATATCAAGAACAAAAAGGTTGTTTCGCCAAAGGAAGCGTATTCATCATCATCTTCATCTTCATCTTCATCTTCATCATCTCTGAATGGCGTATTATTTACCAATAACGATAACTTTGGATATACTGTACGTGTTGCAAGTAGTTTTGGAAAAGTGTTTACTGAATCAATTCATTCTGGTGGTTATACTTATACAGCATATGTTCCCAGTGAAGAATTTATAACTTCATTTTCTTCCGAGTACGCCAAGGTTCAACAAATTAATGATAAGAGCATTATTCTACAAGGTAATAAAAAGCATATTTTATTAATTTATGGTCGGTGGGTTGACGTTGATCGTGCTGTCAAGGGTGATCAAGACGAACTGAAAGATCTAGATGATGCGTCAGGTATATTTGATGGTAGATTTACAATTAGACCAAGTGGTAGAACAGAAGATGCAGTTTTAATTTCTTTAGCCCAATTAGAATGAGTATGGACTTTTAATCGCATAGTCGCTGAATTCAAGTTCAAACCAAAATTACTGGGTATAATAAAACCTTTATGGCTGGCATTGGAAACTGAGGACGCTGTGAAATGATAGGGTAGTCCATTGATCGCCTCCGAGCTGTACCAGAGATTTCATTTTCGCTTCGGTCCATTGTCTTCTTGTAAAAGAAATTAAGGTTCTTATCATAACAACTTAGCGATATCTGAATTTTTTTATTTAGGTTCATGCATGCATTGTTGTCATATTATTGCCAAATAGACTCAGACACTAGAAATATTAGCTTGAGGCCTACTGTAATTTTAAAATAGCAATTCAGACCATCTCCTTTATCTTTTTAATTAATAGCAAACAATCTCTAGAAATTAAAATTACTGGCACATTCTTATTTAAGTTAGTGATAACTTCTTTGTAAAAGTAGTTCCGTTTCTATTTACTTGCGGGCCATTCAAGTAATTCAATTTTCTTATATAAAGAGGATCAATTCTCTCCTCTATCTCATTTCAACTCGGATAAAATAGCAGTATTTATTTTTTTAAAAAGTACCTAACAAATTAAGCAAAATCTCTTGCAAATGTTGTTCTCAAAATTCATAGGAATTACAACCTTCCTCGGTCTGTTCATAGCAGGTGTTGCTGCAGATTGGTTCCATCCTGACTACGACGAACACCACCACCATCATGACGATGGTTGGGGTGATCGATGGCTAGCGGAAAGAAATGATCCGTTGATCGGTGGGCTCGAGTCTGCATTTACCAATATCCGACAAAGAGTCGACTCCACCGTTAATGATTTTAAATCTTTTGGTACTAGGCCCACTGCAGCAATCTTGACAAACTTAATTACCGGTCTTGATGGTCAGATTGATAACGCCATAAGTACCGTTGGTAATATCTTGGCTCCTCTTACGCTTGGACTATCTAATTTAGCAGTTGATGCTGTTCTTGGGCCTACTTTTCAATCTCTTACAGATGGTGCTGAAGTCCTAGTTGGAAATGTTGCTGGTGGTGTTATTGATATGGCTCTTGTTCCAACAATGCATCTGTTATCAGGATCATTAGCTAGAGTTGCAAACATTGCTGGTGAATTTAAGATGAATAATTATCAAGAAGCATTTACCAGGCAGAGTCGACAAATCACTCACGCTATATTACAGGCGCAGGCGAAACAGGGTCAGCAAGCACAAGCTGGAAGGAAATAGGTTGATGGTGGCAGAGGTAATATATCAATTATCCAAAGGAAAAAAGGTGCCTCTTCCCAAAAAATCCATAATATATATATTTAATACATCTATGGTTACATTTTGAATGTCGTAGTAGTCGGTTGCTAGAGAAAAAGGTCCGAACGAGGCGACTGATATGGGGCAGCCCCTGATCAGTATATCGGAGATAACTACGAAAACTGGTATTGCCAGTCTCTGAAAAGAAAACAAAGGTAACAGAGCTTCATATCTTCGATACGAAATACATATAGATACCTAAGAACACAAAGTTTAAGGGTAATTCAACTCAACCCATAGATCAGTATGATGTTCGGTGTTAAGGTTCAGAACCACCGATAAAAGATGTTAATAGTCGGAGACGTAATGATTTCCAGATGCCACAGATGTTTGGTAAAAATTATATTTTCACTCTACCTACATTCTTTGAAGAACGGGATGCTACGTTAAGCAATCAATTTCCATCATCTGGAGGTTCATCACCAGCTACTCGAATAGAACATTTGTCAGGTGTGGGACCAGAATTAGCATAAGCTGTTGTGCTTTTAACAGAGTTCCGGCTATTAGAGAGAACTTCTCCCGCAGTTGGCAGAGGCCAAACGGGGGTCACAACAGGGTCTGGATATAGCCTTTAGTATTCATACCTAATCTCATTAAATATATCAAATCTCATTCAAATAAATAAAAGTCATTAATCTTACTACACAGGGCCATTAGTCGATTTTCGGAGTTCAGTTAGACCCCCAGCTCTCGCTACGATTGAAAAAATTCAACTGGCAATGACAGAACCCAAGCGAGCAACGGGGTCTGACCAGCCGCCTAAAGCAAAACGAGCGTCACTTACTGTAGATTTATCTCCTTGCCAAATCCGGGTTTCTGCGTGTCATCTCGCATACCAAGCAGATATTACCGCTCTCATACCGACTGCTCTAAAAGACTATTTCTTCCTACGACGACTCCTCTACGATCCTTACCAGTTCGTGGTCTACTTAGCCAACTCTTCCGTACAGTCAAAGCGAGATGGTCGATTTTAGTCTGATAAACATTTCCTGACTGAATTAAAGATAAAATGTTCGTACATTGAAGGATCCGGACCGCCGTATCTGCAACTGAAACTTGAGAAGAATCGAAATCAAGATGTCCCTCTGACAAGATGGACTCAAGACGGCTAGATATGGGGATAATGACATTATCACGGAAGCTCATTAGGATAAACCTTCTTATATCTAACGGATCTTGAAGCTGAATCTCACGCCAAAATATAGGAGCATCTTCTGGGGAAATAATTTTGCCACATCCATCGAATTCGCATTGTAAAGGTAAAAATATAGCTTCTAAATATGGTGTTACTGTAGTAAAGAAAAACATCCATAATTCGACTAGCCGTTGAATCAACATAGAGTCATCAGTTTTTTGAAGATTAATTTCGAAGGAGTTCATTCCAGCTCTTAATAATTCTTTTAATTTTAGCATGATCATTCTTGCAGTACCACCTTGTTGAATAAGAATACTCATATGCATTAAAACGAGATTATTCAGATCTTCGACCGGAACTCGGAGTCCCTCTCCAGCAAAAAGCCCTAATATTCTTGATTGAAGTAAAGACCATGAACCATCAAGCACTTGCTCACGTTCTTCTTCAGTAGCGCCCATGTTCTTCAATTCAAGAGGAACCACACCGGGACTTGATGGATGGAATGAATAAATACTACCCTGTTCCGAGACAAGTTTAGAATTGGAGGAAGAAGAAGATAATCCGTGAGCATCTTTACGAGGACGGAAAGTTAAATGATGCTTTAGAGATTTTTCCTTTTCACCAGAAGCTACACTATTAGCACCACCTGCCGGAGGTACACTACCACTATCAACGCTACTTTCTCGTGAAATACCATAGGGAAGGTTATAACCAGCCGAAGATCCCCCTCCTCCTATAGATCCACCGTTAATACCATTTATACCAACACCATTTACACCAATACCACCACTAGTCCCTAACGACACCCGCTCACCATCAATCATTGCACTTAGAGATGCAATGGACGCGATTCTCTCTAACTCACGAGAGGGACGAGATAAAGGAGAACGCTCTGATATTGAGGGTCTTCCCGATCCAGTAAGTGGCGGGAGAGACGTCTGAATAGTGAGATCTACAACCTTATTTCGTGAAGTAGAAGAAGATGAATTATTGGACTGAGATGAATGAGAATGAGGTTTTGTAGCCTGTCTAGCAAACAATTTAGCCTTTGAAAGCGCACCCTCTCCCTTAGGTCTAGCAGCAAATACAGCTGCTGAGACAGCGGCAGCACTAAGTTTATGACGAGTAGATGGAGTAGCAGCCGTATTTCCACCTAATCCCAGACCACCGCCACCATTGCTGTTTCCATTATCACCCCCGAATGAGCGATGGTCATCAAATCCAAGTCCTAGGCTACCAGGTGATGTATAATTGATATTCTTTAAAGCAGCTAACGCAGCCGCTTCAGAAGGTGTATACTGAGAAGATGTTCCGGTTGGTCTTCCAGGAGGAGTTTGAAGTGAGGATATTGGCTGAGATGGAGCGGTGGAAACAGGGGAAGATGTATTATCGGAAAGAGAATAATCTGATAGTGTTCGAGTGGGAGGACCATATGGCGACGCCAAGGGACTTGATGCTGATGATGAAGATGAATTTGTCCTTGTATGTGAGTACTTCCTCTGAGCCTGCTGGCCTGAGAAACTATTTCTTTTCATCTTATATGGAGGAAATGGATCGATCAATTTCAATACCGTAACTTATCTCTATTCAATATGGCGGAGTTAAACAATGAGAGAGAATGAAATCGCAATCACGCAGCATATCAATAACGGTTGGTTATTAATGAATATCAATAATAGATAGTTATTGCAGAACATCAATAACGGTTGGTTATAGAGAATATGAATAACGGTTCGTTATTGATACGTAATACAGCCCTAATCCATTACAGGATTTGGCCTGACCGGAGGAGACGCCTCCGAATGGTGCGAGAGTTCGGTTTTTTTTTATTGCGGTGGTTTGGTGGGTGGAGTAATTCTTGAGCGTAGCGAGGGCTAGGGGGGTCTGGGTGCTAGGCCCTCAGTAGCCAAAGCCAAAATAAGGCTCGGAAGCGCCTCCACCGGGTGATGGTTGCCCAGGCGAGCTAGAGTAATCATTCATTTATATTTTTCTATAAAAGCTCCTTTGTTTTATAATCTATAAATCGAGCAAGATTCAAAGTAGTTTGATCAGCCACTGCTCGAAGATCCATATTCTTCTTTTTATCAATTCGTCTAGTTGCTTGTCTAACTTTAGGTAACAACTGCTTAAGATGTTCCAACCATCCTCCTTCTATAAATACAGGCAAATCATAATCGTAAGATTTATCACCAAATAAATCAAAAATAGCATCTAATGTTTCATACAAAATAGGTGGTAAACTATCAGGAGGAGATTCTATTAGATTTAAGAAAAAGTCTGACACTTGTTTGGTAACAGCTAAACGACCCTGTGTACGTCCTAAAATCGATAATAATGATATACTTCTAGTGACGAACTCTACCCACTCATCTTCTGGGGATGAATCCTTTAAAGTAGAACATTGATTTATAATAGTAGATATGACTGAATTATTATTAGACAACTCAACAGGTACTTCACCTTTAAAAGCAGTGGCCAATGCACCAAGAGTTCCGACAGAACTAATAGCAATTTCAATTTCGGTAGACTTCAGATAGAGGTCAGATGCAAGATTAGTCCATAACTCTTGAGCATGAGTTTTCCATTCATTATCAGCTTGAATAGGGATTTTGCCTTGTAATGTCCAACATGAATTATTAAGAGCAGCCATACTTCGAGATATAAGTTCTGGTACGCTTAAATATTTGACTAATAAAGGTAGGATATGTTCATTTAAGAAAATGACAGAAGTTTCCTGGTTTGATTTATCATAAGTATTAATAACATCGTCATCAATATCAATATTATTATCCAGGATAATTTCGTCATCATCATCATCATGAAAAGCATCATTACCAATAATGTCTTTTTCAAAATATGCTTCATCAGAAATATCATCTTCCATATCGTTATCAACATCAACTTCAACTTCATCACTAATAGGTCGAATTTCTTTTCCATATATTATTGAAGGATCAACCTCAATAGTTTCGGAGATAGCTGTAATTAATTCAAGAGAAACTTGAATAGCATTAATTGATGACCTCGCCTCAATAGCTTTTGCAGTGGCTTGAGACAATTCATTTGGTTCAGAATTCTCTAAAACAGGTTTAAGTTGTTCTCGAACTTGATCAACTTCAATTTGAGAAATAATTTCAATCAGTGATTTAAGAATTTCAATCACTATATCGTCATTAGAAGAATCTGCTATCACCTCTGATTCGATCTTTTTATTACCCTTCTTATTATTTTTCTTAGATGCCACTTCAGCAACTAAATATGCATTATATTTGAATCCATTAGCATGAACCTTTGCAATTGATGATGTTAATGACGATTGGATTATATCATTAGCAAAGGACACAGGAAATTGATCAATAAAATTTGAATTTGATTCAGAAAGAACATATACTAATTCTAATATAGAATCGACCAAAGATTTTGGGACTACTATTTTCTTTTTATTTGATTCAGAAAGTTGCTTTATCCATATAAGTTGTTGTTTTGCAAATTCTCCTAAATTTGGTAAAAGTTTATCAACTGCTTCAAAAATTTCTTCATCAGTTGCAGCTATTAATGAAATCAATCCAATAATATTCTCCAGATATTCAAAAATCATTGATCTTTGATCACCAGTAATAGTGGTTAAGACTTCAACTGGATCAGCCATAAAAGCTGTCTGTAATTTAGATAATCCAGCTTGAATTGATGTCAATATATCTTGTCTATAAAGAAAAATTGCAACATCGTATCCTTCTTCAGCAACTAAATTTCTTAACAGACCATAAGCTTCAGCTACAATTTCCTCCGAGGAATCAGATAATGATTGGGTCATAATAGTTTGGATTAGTTTCTCCTTTAATAGAAGAGATCTTAATTTAGCATCTTCTATCATAGATATAATAGCTGATATCGCCATTGATCTATCACTAGAATTTGAAGACCCAAGTTTTTGGATCAAAGGCATGATTTTTTCTTTTCTAATGAGTTCATCTTTATGATCATTTCTAGCGATAGGATCGAAAGATTTTCTAGTTTTAGATTTCTTAGATCTAGCTTTACCCATCGTGGAGAGCGTTATATATCAGTATCAACTCGAGATCTAAACACAAATGACAACTCAAGATATTCTATTCTAATCCATGTCAAATCAGTTTCTTTCTGAAATTTATTTTTCAATATTTTTAGATGTTAGGGTTAAACTACGAAAAAGGCTTGATTTCAAACCCAGATAGTTATTGTAGCTGACTGTTGTAGTAGATAGACCCTCTACTTCTTCTTACTACCATTGTCCTATGACAAGTCAATAATATAGACAATAAATGATTATCAATCAATCAAAAACAAGTCTACAATAGAATTGTATTTGTTTCTTATTAAAGTAACAATAATAAAGTTATTATTATTATTGTTCTAGTTCTCTATCTTAGTAATGAAATACAAAAGGAATACCATCTTGTGCTATTCCTTTTGTTTACTACCTTTTAGCTAATCAGTTACTATTAGTCCTAGACCAAATAACCTGTCAATATAGCTGTGTCGACCGGTTAGCACCAATTGTACGACCACAACTGTAGCTAATGAATAGATTTCTTATCACGTACTTTGTATGAGTATTCAAATTTTTGAGTCAGAACCAGTCTAGAGGTGAACAGTGTTTCAGTCGTATCTTTAGCTGCAAGGACCTTAAAACTAGGTCGTATTCTTTCCATCACTCGGTTCTAATAAGAATCGTCCTTCTTCTATCCAGGTTTGTGAAGTCCTTTTAATCGATAAGACTTATAGAATAGGAATAGACTATACGGTACGCACTCGGTAACATACTACTGTAACGGTTAACACATTCCGTACAAGATGTGGATAAGGGTAAATGATATTCAGGGGTAGAGATGCATTATCACAATGAGTGATAAGTTTATTGCTCGAAAATAGAAAAATTATTTACTGTGACTATATGACAACGATGCTACTTAGTTGAAGAAAACTGATATAACAAGACAACTAATAAATAGTATTCTGGCTAGAAATTAGGTCTATTAAGGTAGTCAAGAACAACTAATATGTCTGATCTTTGATCCGATGATATAGTCAAGGACAACTAATATGGTCTGATCCTTGATCCGATGATATAGATTCGAGCACATTGAGCATGATCCATCAGTAAAACAGAAAGAAAGAAATAGAAACTAATTCTATCCGCGCTGAATTTTAATACCATCTTTTTCTGCTCCGATGGCTGCCGATCTAGCCCCCGTTAGATACCATTGCTCGCTTTGCAGGTGTCCACTCACTAGCCTTTTTGAGTTTCTCGAGCGAAGCGAGAGCTAGGGGGTCTGGGGGCTACGCCCCCAGCCGCCGGAGGCAAAAACGGGACACCCCCTCGAGAGAACTAGAGAACTGATCACAGTGAATCAGTTTGAATCAATTTGAATGAATTCAGCCGCATGTTACCCTGTTTAATCTCAAAAAAAAACTATATAAGCTTAAGCTCTTCCTCAGAATTTTCGTTAATTTTTTAGACCTTTTCTTCTACTGTTCATCTAGTAATTTTGGTAAGTTTGTTTGGGTGTATTCTTCTTACGGCACAATATGATGAACAACCAGATAGGGACAACTGATATTCATTGATGTTATCCATTTGGAAACGATAGTAGAAATATCTGATACTTGCGCACTAAGATGTAATGAATTGATAGTAAGACTTTTTTGAGCGGTAAATCAGTAATACTAACTTTATAGCCTTTTATATAGTTCAATGCATATACGCAGTTCGATGCCCTTAGGCCCCCCTAGAGGTTCAGAAGTATGTAGATAATAATACAAATAAATATAACTATAATCAAGGCATAAACCCTCTGAAATATTTTTCTCTAAATTCTTCGGTCGCTTTTCCTTTCACTGATACAGTCTCACCCTTTTCATGATATGGCCTTCGTCTATAACTAACCAATCTCCGTGACCACTTATTAAACTCTTGTACGCAATTTGATAATAATTCCAAATCTTCATGATGTGGTATATGATTTTCTTGGAAATCAGCATTTGCCGTGGGCATCCAAAAACATAATCTACCATTGACTTCTAAATGATTTGAACAAAATTCAAGTAATACATCAAGTAAAGAATTAAATTCAAAAGGTTTTTTAGGAGCAATATAATCCCTTCTTCTATGAGCAGGTATACCATCGATTAAAACATTTTCTTTATCTTTGAATTTTTCAGGATTTTTAGATCCAAGAACTTTTAAACCCTCACGAACTCCATATGGAGGATCACATATTATAGCATCAAATTTGAAATCTTTTCGAAATGCATTATTAGTGAAATCAATAGTCATAACATCTAGGAACCGATTAGATATACCGTATTGTGCGAAATTAGCATCAATATTAGCAGCTTTGCTTTTACCTTTTATCATTCTAACATCAATATCTGATCCTAAACATAATCCACCAAAATGACCAGCAGCAACTAAAAAGCTTCCAGTACCAGCAAATGGATCATACATAATTTTTCCTGGAGAAATCTGTGCTATATTACAGGTAATAAGAGATAATTCAGCATCAAAAGATGTTGTGCCAATATATTTTCTTTTTTTAAGATCATATTTTTCTACTATTTGACGACCTGAATCAGTGATGAATCGACCAAAATAAATCTCATTTGGTTCGGGTGGTTGTTTTAAATTAATTAATTGGTAATCTTCCAATATAGTGAAAATATGATCTGGTGATTTCATTCGCACTGGACCTTCTAAACCCATATATTGAAACGAATCGATGATTTGAATTCTTTCCTCCTTAGATCTTGAACCTTGATAAGTTATAATTTCAAATTTGAATGAATCTTTTTTAAACCGACTTTGCCATATGTCACCATTATTATGTCGAATATCTTCATGTAATAATTCTAAATTATCACCTTGTCCATAAAGTTCATAAACAGATCTACATAAAATAGATCTTTCAACTAATCGTTTAGCATCATCAACCGACGGTAGTTCTAGTTTGAGAAATGGAGATTGTGAAGAATAATTTTTCAGATCAAGTGGGATATTGAACAGATCAGCAAGAGCTTTTAATTCAGCAACTCGAAAAGGTTCATAAGCTTGGGCCAATAAAATCAAGAATTGTCCCATATTACCAACAAATGGAAATTCCGACTTCTATTGTTCTATTCCAAGATCAAGAAAGAAAACACTCATCAGACCCAGAGTAACTTATATGAACTGCCAGGGGCCGACATACATTTTTCAGAATCCCTTACCCTACTACGTCAACCCCCCCCCTTGTATTGCCTCCGGCGGCTGGGGGCGTGGCCCCCAGACCCCCTAGCTCTCGTTTCGCTCGAGATCTCCGGCGAGTGACTATTCCACAAATCATAATATTTCGCTGAGATCACCAGATATGCTTCGATTAAAAGAAAAACTAATTTAATATTTACCACTGATAAGTATCAGAAGTGTAGACACAGAAGCTTGAAAGACAATCATATCTATATCGTCCACCTAATAATAGTTATAGACGCAGGTACGTTGAGGTACCCGCCAAAAATCATTTTAACGTACATTATTTTTGCTTTAAGCTGGCGTCAGCCGTCCTCCCAGCTAGAGCGATCGCGACTGCTAGAGACCAAACCAGTTTGCTTCTTTGGCCAAGCTAGGAGAATTACTTACCACTACTTACAAGAGGTCGGCAAAATTCCCAAAATGTTTGTGGGCAATTAATTTTGAGCCGCAATGCACTTTTTGTTTCGCCAAGTGACAGACAGAATGAAATTGAAAATAAATGGGAGTTTACCGACAACAAAAACTTAGAAGAAGAAATGTTTTGGGACATTTTAAGATTGTCCCTAGTTATACATATATCTTATATCCCTATACATATATCTTCTTATTTTGAATTGAATTAGGGGGTTATATATTTTAAAGGGAAGGCATAAGTCTGCTAAAATCTTATACACTAGTCGACATATCTTTTCCTTTCTGGGACTCAGAATACCCCGACCTATAAAATACGCAATATATCTAGGAAGAAACGGTGGTTGGCCCTTGCCCGTTCTGTTGGCCGTGCGGACGGTTTGCTGACCCAGGCTGGCTGTTCATAAGTCGCCTGGCCTACAGCGTTACGCTACGGAGATGGGTCAGAGACCTCAAGTCTTCATAATTGTTGTTAACGTAGTTATATCAACTTATTTTAAATTACAGTTGAAAGAAGAGAATTGATGGAGATAAATGAGTTGACCAGTTCGCGATCAGATATACTGCTTGAGTAATTATAGTTAATTTGGTTTATAACGCTATCTAAAATAGAGCGAATTCAACGAACGAAGTGCCTAATAAAATCCGATGTCTTATGGTTGTCAATTACTCTGCGTAACAGTTAACGGTTAAGTTAACTTATAACATTAGACAGCATAACATTTGACTCTCAGTGAGTCAGAGCTAGAACCAAGTTCTTGCCAAGTTAACTTTAAGTTAGCAGTTAGCATTTTATTTTAAGGAGATTATAATATTAACTTAACGTTATCTTCATTAAATTGGCGTTAAGACAAAATGGGTTTTCAGGATAGCTAATTCCTTGAAACTGAGGAAACGTCAAGGTGAAAATGGATTCAATTATTTAATAACACTAAATTATTTACTCTAATATTTTTGTTTTTCTTTGAAATATCGATCTCCAATCGATTTCAAAGTTGATATTGCGGATCTCACATCTGTGGTAATAGACATATATTCTGCCCGAGAGTATGCTTTTTGTTTGAGCAAGGTCATCTTTCTTGCATTCTTCACTAGCCCCCAGAGATGCAGGGTTTCCTCTTCCAAAAAATTCTGTAGTAGGTTAATTTCATTGCAATAGGCCTCTTCTGACTCTGAATGTGAAAGAACTGGAAGCGAACTGTTATCGACCTGCCACGACCCCGAAGAATTGTCATTCGTAGGTGGAAGGATTGGAGCTGAAGTGCCATCGGTGAGCGAAGACGCCGAGGAACCATCAGCCATACTTAGTCCATTTTCACTGTTGGCTAGATCTACAACTGTTGTTTGAAATTTTTTTTCAATTGAAGACCAATCTGACCCTCTCTTTACCATTCCCTGTACGGTCTCTTTCACGTAATCTGGTAAGCAGTTGTTCTTCATATCGTCGACAGAAATTGGGTCATGCCCATTGTGCTCATAATGCCACTCAACTTTGACAGTATCATAGTAGACGGATTGCGTCGCTACAATCTTAGCTTTGCAGTTTACCTTTATGGAATCCTTCCGGATTCTTTTTTTTGACGGACTGGTATTCACAGGCTTTCCATATCGTACGGTTCTATTTTGGGGATTTCCAGCACAGCAACAACACCAAACCTTTTTCCAGATAACCAGTTTCCCACCAACGCGACTTTCTTTTAGTCGCCAGTTAATAGTTCGTTGTCGAAGGTGAACCCATCGCTCGACCTCTTTTGTTGGCGGCAACGCGTTTCCATGCTTCTCCCAGCCTCCTCCTTCCAGTTGTGCTAGGCCCGGCAGGGCGTGCCGGTCAGGAGAGCAGCACTGGTCCGACCCACCTCGACGACAAATAATGAGTGCACCATTGCATAAGTTTTTAGCTGACTTACACTTTCTCATTAAATTTCATTCTCCATTGAGTAGGTTTTATTAGCTATTTACGGTACCTTCTGACGCTAGGTTTACTGAAAGTTACCGAATATGTGCAACCTAAATGCCGTTCATATGCAGACCTTCCCAAGTTAAATTCCTAATGGAACATTGGTAAGTCGAGTCTAAGTATTCGGAATTCTACCATTAGACATTATAAATATGCATGATGACTCCCAAGAGAAGCTTTAATGTTAACATCTGGTATACTTAGTCTGAAAACTGGGACAAATTTCTGTATGGATGGGTTAGGAAGTTTTATAACATTTTTGTTTGTGTTTACGTACGTACGTTAGGGTTTTTCTGTGACATTTTTGTTTGTGGTTAGGGTGTTTTTGAGACAAAACGATACTATGGAGAACGGGGGGGGTTTTGCCCAGCTCTGGCGAACGTTGTAATAATACAATATTATTCGATAACCGGATCAATTACACAATTTTATTACATAACTACATAATCATTAGGCTAACATTGGGGCCACGGATATCCCGCTCGGCTACGAACCCAACCGTCAGAGGCAGAGCGAGGAAGCCCCGCTGCCGTATACTTACCGCCATAACATTACATAATTGATTTGTCATCATCTTGCATTTTATTATTACCCGGCCTAAAATTCTTCGCGTTATAATTTGGTCCCATGCTTTTGAGATGACGAAGTTTCTTTACTTCCTTCTTCCTACCACATTCTTCGACAATTTTATAGCTAATATATTGTTAACTAACAGTAGGCAAAGATATATATATAGTTATTAATATTTTTGAGGAGTGAGTTTGGATATTATATATTTGGTATAGTATTGTATTGCTTATAAAAAGTAGGACGGAATTAAAGGCGTGAATATATTTTATTCAATAGTTGAAGTAGTTGTTCAGTAGTCGAAATTAGTTCAGTTAGGCAGATAGTTCAATAGGCATAGTTCAGTTATAGTCAATAGTTCGAATAGTGGTTATACAATTACACTAGTAATATAAATAGTATTATTATTAAAAAAACCATCATAATGTCTCATCTTGACGACGATGATGATGAGTTTTTCGCTGATATCTAGTATGTAAAAAGACGAAACATAAGTTGACAATGGAGAAGTTTAAAATCTTTAAGGGAATATTTGTAGAGTGGGAATTTTTTTTTTTGTTTTATTTTGATATATAAACATTTACTGACATAGTTTTTCTGTAGTGGAGAAGATGATAAAAAAGCACAGCCAAAGAAAGAAGAGGTGAAGGAGAAATCACCAGTTAAAAGGGAATCAGCAGGTGCTGAATCTGGTGATAAAAATAAACCTAGTGAGGTATCTCCACCTGGTGGTCTTGGTGGTGGTGGTGGTGATGGTAGTAGTAATCAATATCCTAGTTCAAATGTAGCTCCAGTATCTAATCCACCTTATAATATTAGTAGTAGTGGTAATAATCCACCTTATACTAGTACTAATCCACCTTACACAAGTATTGGTAGTACTAATCCACCTTATAATGCTAATGAAGATTTACCACTAGCCCTTCGTAATCGTGGTTTTAATACTGGAAATATTTATATTCCTCCTAAAGATGAAGGTAAAATGTTCATCGGCGGTTTGAATTGGGAAACTACTGATGAATCATTGAAAAATTATTTCTCGAAATATGGTGAAGTTCTGGAATGTAATGTAATGAGAGATAATTTAACTGGTAGATCAAGAGGTTTTGGTTTCTTAACTTTTGCCACTGTTGAATCAGTTAATCAAGTTGTTAATCAAGCTGAACATTATTTAGATGGTAAAATTATTGATCCGAAAAGAGCTATTCCTCGTGAAGAACAAAATAAAACTGCTAAAATCTTTGTTGGTGGCGTGGGTGGTGATGTTACAGATCATGATTTCAAATCTTTTTTTGAACAATATGGAGTAGTTATCGATGCTCAATTAATGATTGATAAAGATACTGGTAGACCAAGAGGTTTTGGTTTTGTAACTTTTGATAGTGATGAAGCAGTTGAAAAAATTGTTTCCCAACATGTGGTAATTCTTAAAAATAAACCTATAGAAGTTAAAAGAGCTGAACCAAGAGGCGGTAAAGGTGATCATAGTGCAGGAAGAGAAACTGATAGGGGTGGTCGAGGTGGAGCCGTTCAGAGTGGTGCTAGTATTGCTCCAGGTTATGGTGGTGGATATCAGGCTGGATATGGAGGTCAAGGTAATCAAGGATATGTTCAAGGAATGGATCCGGCTACTTTATCACAATATTATAGATGGCATGCTTATATGGCTCAAATGCAACAAATGATGGCTATGAATCAAACTGGTGGTGCTGGTTCTGGTGTTCCTGGTGGTGTTCCTGGGACTGTTCCTGGCGCAGTTCCCGGCGTTTCTCCCATTCCCAGTACTGTTCCTGGTGCTTCTCCTGGTTCAATTCCTGGTGCAGTTCCCGCTCTGCCTCCTGCGGGTGGTGCTGATCAAAATCAAAATCCTTCTTCAGGATATCAAGGAGGATCTGAAGGTTCTACTGGAATTCCTGGCCTTGGTAGCGGTGGTGCTCTTCCTGGTTCTGGTTCTGGTTACGATGAACGAAATGAGAGTGGTTATGAAGAAACCACAAGAGACTACAGGGATCGAGAATATGATGACAATTATAGTGGTAGTAATGCTTATGATAATTATGATACTAATGATGGAGGAGATGGCCGAGGTGGTAGTCGTAACTACAGAGGAAATGGATATCGATCTCGTAGAGACAGATATAATAATAGTAATGATGGAGGTGATGGAACTAGTGAGGAAAGAGGAGGTAGTTACAGCAGTGGTTCTCGAGGACGTTCGAGATCTCCTCCTAGCAATGTACCATCTGGTCCTCGTAGAGGAGGAGGAGGTCGTAGTGGATATAACCGAGGCAGAAAAGGTGATCGTGGAGGAGGATATCATCCTTATCAGCGTTAAATGAAAAAAAAAAAAAAAAAAAAAAAAAAAAAAGTCAGACTGTGAATGTTTTTTCGTAACTGTACATAATAAATAAAGCAATAAAAGAAATTCCTTATTTAATTACACTTTCTTTTGGCCTCGCACCCTCCTGTTCTGCCTCCGGGGGGATATAACCCACCTAACATTTTAAACCCACCTAACATTTTGCCTCCGGCGGCTGAGGGCTGCGTCGCAAAGGTCAAGCATGCTTCAAAAGCGGCGTCTTCACGCTTTAACAAGCTGTGCTCATTTTTGCTTCACAAAATAAACTATGTAATTCTCTTAGCTTAGCTAAGAAGTAAACTGGTTTGGGTTAAACAGCTTATAGTCTGCCAACTCTTGACTTCTCTGTTATGCAGCAAACAGCCACACCCCGTGGGCCGAAGTTTTCTTATCCCTGCGAATTAACTGTTAAGTTAGCTACAGTCCGCACTTGTTACGTGATAGATTCAAAAATCACGAGCTATTATTTTGTGTTTTATATACGTGTAAGAGTTAACGTTAACGGTTAGCTTTATGTACGACACAGGACACCGCATATGCAGGGACTACTTTTTGGCCTAACTGCAAACGTTCTGTGATTCTAGGCAACGTTAACAAAGTATGTTCAATGGATGTGGACTCTTGATCATTTGATACTCAATAATGATAGTTGGACAGAAAGGCAAAATCATTACAAGATGTGAAGTAATCAGAGCTGCTCTCCGCCCCATTATCGCTCCGGGAAAATTATCTTTTCTGTAGATCATTTGCCTCTTAAGGGGTTTGTTTGATGGAAATGCACTGGGGTCCCTGCAGATCTGTCTATCTCCTGACCCCACACCGTATAAATCAAACCATAAGCAGTAATTATTGATAACCATTTTACGACGTTATCACACCGTTGTTCACTTTATTTTCAATTCATTTATTTGTTGTTCGTAATTATGCAAATTGAATCTCAATCATTATATTAATCCTTAATTTAAGTATTCATTTCAATTGACTGTGTCAATATCCCTGTCTTCTCGTCTCATATTCTTGTGATACAACTTTACTACACTTCACATTTGAGGCAAGTTTGGAAAAAGACCTAAAGCAACCTCATAATATTCATCTTCACCTCTTCGTCTTTCACTTGCCAATAACAACCGTAATGAATCATAACAAACAGAAATTTGAAAATATTTATTGGGGGGAGGAAGAAGATTCAGAATATATTCTCCAAAACATTCAACAAGAACTTGGAGAGGACAACGTATTAAGCTGTAATCCCTATGAGTCTATAGATATATTTGTTTCCGAATTCCACAAAAAGGTTTAAGCAATCGCAAAGTCAGTACATTCTAGTTCAAAACCAGTCGGAAAGTGACTTTCAGGTATTGGAAAAACATGAGGAGAATAGGAACTTGGTCCGGCTCAAGTGGGAGCTGGATCAGGCTTATTTATTCAAGATTTCTATTCAAGTGCATGAGTTAGCTACTGGCACAATAATTGCCATTATAGAACGTTTGCTTGAAAACAGTGTAGGTCTATCATTTGCTGACGCAATGTTTCCATATATGTCTCTAAACAGTTCTTTATTCCGCAGAAAAGGCAAAAAGACTGGTGTCCAAGAAGCCGATGACTGCATGCCTCTAACCTCAGAGTTACTGATAACTACGTACTATCTCCCCTATAGTTTGAACGCGATCGAAGTGCCATATTCTGAACTTTGGATGCTAGTCCACTCGGATCAAAGATGTCGAAAATATCAACTGTCCTGTCTTCTATACTTGTATTGAAAATGACTTCAGTTCTGTCAACCCTCTCAATACCTCATTAAGTTCGACTTTATTATTTATATGATCGGCATACCGCCATACTTATATTGTAGAATCAGTACTTTCAAATTTAAGCATTTTCTCAGAGAGTGAAAAAAATCATCTACAGGAAATCTTATTACTTATTTCGTTCCTAATAGCTAAAAAGAGCCTGACAAGATTATCTCGAACTCCAGGATTCAGGTTTATAGCATCAAATAATGCCTTATCGCCAAGAGTCATTAGGGATAAAATGACGTTTTTAACATTTTTTTTTTGAAGCAGCCATATATTCGGTGAGAATTTCAATATTATCGGGAATATTACTTGGAATATAATAATCATGAAAATGAGAAAATAAATTGATATTCGTTAAATTTGGAAATGGAGTATCCACTAGAATTACTTCCTTAAGATACGTATCGAAAGTCACGTCAAAGCTCAAATCTCTCTTGAAAGTTTCTGGTAGAATATAAGCCATCTGGGCCTCTTCCGGCTCAATATAAGAAACAAAAATCGAAACATCTCCGTTCCAAATTGATAATCATGGAAATTGGGTTTGTAATACTCGTTGAAATTCTGATTTTGGCATTGGATCTGTCAATTGAAACCCTTAATACAATTACCTTCCTTGAAGAAGTTATACGATGAATATTTAGTCCTGTAGTCTCTCAAACTCACATGGCTCCATAATACAGCACACCAAATCATGCGTCTTATTGTTGACTCTACTAAGAGAAGCAATGCCTCTGTTGGGTAGATACTTGATAATAATACTCAAAATCTCACCTGGTAAAAGTAAATGTTGTCTATTTGATTCAAGTCTAAATCAAAGGTAAATTGATCGTCTGCCCAATAGATCGTGAGTTGATAGAGAGAAACGATGGTCGGTATCTCAGCAAAGGGCTCATAAGATACCGCGATTTAGTTATACAAGTTACAAATTCCTCGTCTGCTTAAGGATAACCTATTGTGAATGTTAAAAGTGAATGTTAAAAGTTAATGTTAACATCGATGCCACCAGGGTACAATTTAACTGAACCAAAGATAACATTATATTTAATGGATGACCATAAGATTAAATTATGCCAAAAACTAAAACTTTCACTTATGGGAATTCGATCTCTCTAGAAATTTGAACTCCGCAGAGATCTTAACTTTCATGCGTTTAGCAGACGCTTTAGAATCTCCATCAGCTGTAACGTTAGCGTATTTGATAAGGATAGCAATAATAAGACAGTTCCTGGATAATTGAACGAACGGCAGATATTAAGTGAATTTATTCTCACTATAAATGAAAAGATCTTGATAGAAACTAGGAGGTATTTTTCTTGTGGTTAGGTTGGGCAAATTCTAATTCAATTAATAGATCCAGCTACAATTTTAATAATATAAATAATAGAAAATTGGTCATTCGCTATCAGATGGCAGTGGTCATCTCGGCCTTGTAGGCGGAAATATCAAAGCGGAACAGCTCGTATCGCTCTCAAATCTCTATTGGCCAACCTAGTTAACCAAGGACCTCGATTTTGAGTTCTTTTAAACCACCCATCTGGTAGTTCGATACTGTTTCTGATATCAGCCTTAGTGCTTATACAAAACTCTTCCAGATTTCTACAGTTGCTTACGAGCTGTTCAATGACGGTTCTATTCAACCGATCACTAGCTATGGAAAAACAGAAGCGTAAGGTTTGGACAGCCTGCAGATAATTGTGATAATGAATTATTATCAAACCTTTCGTCATTTTTAAGATATGAGCTGAGATAACTATCGTATATACCGCTAATAGCAAATTGACGAAGATCATGACAGTTGGTGACCAGTGCTTCCATTCCATTTTTAGAAATCTCGTCAAAGGTAACGTCAACAAGACTAGGACAACCCCTGAACACGGACACGTCAAAGAACTTAGGGATCCAATCTCCAGTAACATGAATACTAAGTAGGTTTTCTCCCCAATTCAATCGGCCGTTAAAAAAGACTATTTCTTGTGATAGAATGTCAGAGTACATATAAAACTGCAAAAGCAATGACTTGACTTTAAGCTCAGATTTAGTTATTGACAACCACGGATTGCTTTGGCCCATAGCTGCGTGGGCTTGAACCGCCAAATCTTGAACTTTCGATGGAAGTCTAATCGCATCAAAAGAATCAAGAATATGATGGTTTTTAGTTACTTCAAGAGAACTTTTTAAACTTAATGAAAATGACTTGAGCTCTGACAACCCGCTCAGCACTTCATTGAGATATAGTTTATTAATCGGCATATCGGTTAGATCCACTGGATCCCAAAAAAAGCATTCAATTGCTAGCACTTTTAGATTGTGGCAGTTTCGTAGGCATGTCAAAACATCATCATCGGGAAATTCCATTTCCTCGCTAATCTGCATAAAGAGCCAGATAAGATGATCAGTAAGTCCAGGATTCTTGTTTATGGCATCAAATATTGATTTATCGGCAGGAATCCTTATTGATAAGGTGACTGTTTTACCATTTTTTTTTTGAAACAGTAATATATTTGTTTATTGTTTTTAGAATATCAGAATTATTGAGGATGTCACGAGGAGGATGATAATCATCATTATCAAGAAGAAAATCATCATCAGCACGGAAATAATAATCATCAGCAGGAAGATAATAATCACCATAATCATCATCATAGTCATCAAAATCAAAATCAAAATCAAAAAATAAATTTATATTGGTTAAATTTGGAAATGAGACGTCGTCGTCCACTAGAAATATTTGGTTGATATACCTAGGAAAAGTTACCTTAAAGTTACAATATCTCTCGGAATCTTCTGGCAAAATATAAACATTGTTGACATTTCTAGGACTAACAAAGACTGAAATTCTTCGAATATTAGATGAAAATGTTACAAATATACGTTGACTGTAGAAAGTTTTATGACAAAGGCTATACGATAGCTATTATCGTTTCGACTTTCGTCCTCGTCAGTAGCCCGATTCTAAGTGAGGAGCAGAAAACAACTCAACATATATTCAACTATATTTGGACGGATATTTCCATTCCAAATTGATTTCGCCAATTCCTCAGAGCCCATCCCATCAAGTTCGTAAAACATTTCCATTAAATTCCGATGTCGTGGCCCTGGAGGACCTTCTGGCCACGCAAAGTCTTCATTGATCAGATTCTTACCAGGCTTGATGTTATCATGAGGTACACGATAATCACCGTCGTCTTGCAAAACCACATTGGACCATAGTAGAGGACATACCAAGTCATGCACGTTCTTGCTGACTCTACTGAGAGATGCAATGTCACCAGTGGATAGGTATTTGATAATATTCTGGAAAATTTCAACAGGCACAAGTGATATTTTATCTATTTGACCCATGATAATGCGCGTAAGTGACCAAATGACGAACGAGGTCTAGTAAAAGTTTATTTGCTATTATCCAGCCAATATAAATTTCTCAGTTAACTTTCTAAAATTAACAACTTCTCAAGTTAATTAAGTTGATAATCAACACGACATGACTGATGGACACATAAAATTAAATTACGCAAAGAATGTATCTCTCCTGGCAATTTATGCTTTCTTCTTGTCTCATCAAGAATTTCTGGAGTCCCCTCTTCTAGTCTTAAATACGTGATTTAGTGAGAAGGAAAGAAAATAGGAAGAAGTTCCCCATAAAAGTTGTAAACGCGCTACCGTTACACGGCTATGCCAACCACTTGCATGTGCTTTCTAGCTAACGTTAACGCTAACTTTAATAGAAAAAGTCACACTACTAACTAGTTAGGAATAGGGACTACTACCATGTTAGAAGAGCTTATCTAACAGGGATTCCAGATTGAATCCAGTAGTATCAATAGCTGTCGTCTCCGAGTCTGTCCGTGCTAGTTAAGATCTTGATGTAATCAAAGATATTATAAAATAAAGATAAAATTCAAAGTTCGATAAATATATATATATAATAAGAAGAAAAGAAATAAACGAATGATAAGAAAATATAAACTGACGAAATGTGGAACGCTCAACCATAAATTCAAAAACATTTGATGCAGGGTCCATTTTCCCCACACACAACACATATATGCACTAGGCACACAATGACAGTTAATAATAATGCTCTTGAATCAAACGACCACTATCGGGTCTCCTCAAACTCCTCAATATCAAAACGGAATAATTCCATGTCATCAACTAACCCAAATCAAGTGAAACTACTTGCTAAGTCCACTTTCATCCCTTAGTTCAATAAATTTTCAAGCGTATCCTGTGGTGCAGTGTCCACGTAGAAGATTTGTGCGGTTGTGTAAGAGCTGTCGAATTACTGTTCCATTCAACCGATCGCCATCAACATCTACACGAAGGTACAGATGTGTGTGAGACTCTGTATAGCCTGTAGCTACTTGTAGTAATGAATCTGCATCGAAAAAAAGCTTTCCTCAGATTTAAGATATGAGTCAACATGCTTCTCATATCTATTAATGATAACCAGCAAGATCATGATAGTTACTAACCAGGGCTTTTATTCCACTTTTAGATATCTTCTCGAACGTAACTTCAACAAGATAAGGACAACTCTGGAAGACTGATACACCAAAGAATTTAGAGATCCAGTAGTAGCCAATTACATGAATAGTAACGAGATGTAGTTTCCAGTTCAATGCCCCTAGCCGGGATGGAATGGACAACCGAAATATTCCCGAGTTCAGAATGTTACGAATCATATGCGTCAATTTCAACTGCAAGAGTTAAGATCTACGTTATCTGCATAAAATAGCATTAGTGATTCCGACAGAATAGAAACATAAAAAACTCACTTAGAGTCTCACTAATATATAAATTAGCCATGAAATAAATCCAATTATTCTTCTGAATCATTAACACTAATAAATTCAATGTAGGGACATAATAAAAAGATGGTTGTTGTTTAAGTTCCTGCTTTATGTCTCCAGGCGGAATCATGCCGAATTCGCCGGCCCTGCCATCGGCTGGTTGCAGCGGTACGATGACTCTACATGCGATTTACATAATAAAATAATATCCCGATATTCATGACCGTTAAGGTTAAGCAAGGGTGTAGTAATAGTGCGCATGAACGTATAAAGAATAGAATAGTAAATAAATTTATGTGACGTACATATACAGCACTATGGTGCATAATAACCCACTCCGTGTCAGTCCGTGAATTCGTTTAAATATTCTAAATAAGCCCCTGATAAAAGATTACTATTTGATATCTTTCATCTACATCAAATCAAGCCCATCCAGCTCTCTCGCCACAATAACGTGGGATATTATTAATACAACAATACGCCATTACGTAACGTAGATCGCGTTGATAAGGAAAGCCGCAAAAAATAAGCAGAGAAGCCGCATTAAATATAAATAGGATTAAGCAGGCAAGTTGTAGACGGACCCCTTCCTTTGGACAAAAACTTTAAAAACGATCTGATCTCTTCTTCTTTCTTCAGGACGGTCGTGGAATAATATAATCTGAGGTATATAGATTGACTTGTTGAAGTATTTGCTTAAAGACATTTGATTTGGTTATTCTCCTTGGTGGTTAAGTGATTCTTGATCCATTGTTAATATTAGTAACGTTATAATCAACCAGCAAACGATTACAGTCTAGGACTTTATTTTCTTTGGATATGAAATTCAGATAAAGACGATCGACAGTTTTGAACCTTTTATTTATTATATACGGACAATACGGTACACCAGCTTAAGTGCACCTATCAATATTTATTCATAATGTCAATATTTAATGACTTTCAATTATCAGATGAAGCAAAAGCTTGGCTTCTAATTACTGCTTCATCAATAGCATGCCTTTTAGGAAGTCTGGTTGTCTTTTTTGATGTTATCTGGGGTTTCCTATTTCCCCATCGTCCTAAAATTCAGTTCCAAGATAATAAACAAGTCCTGGTTGCTAGCTTAAGTCTAAGTAGTGGAGTACTATTATTTACTTCGATGTATAGATTATTACCGGAAGCTTTGCAATATTTTAAATCTAGTCCCGAATTAAAAGGTAATACAAGAGGTGCTAATATGGTTTTAATATCGTCATACATTATGGGAATTGCAATATGTGCTGTATTCAATGGTATCATTCATGCTCTTACTTCTCAAAGCATTGTTCATTGTGTTCATGGTGGTGATGAAGAAGATATAGGACAAATAAATCATGGTGAAGATCAGCTAGCAGAGTCATCTTTATCTAATCATGGTCATCATCATCATCATGATCATCATCAACACGATCCTAATCATTGTCACGATCATGGTCATAATCGTTTAGTTCCTTCTGATGATGAAACTACTGTTCCTGGTCTCCAACATTCTCAAGCTTATGGAACCATAGATGAAATTGCTCCATACCGGAATTCTTCGTCTTCTACTGACTTAACCGCTGAAAGTAGCAGTGAATGTGAAGAAATCAATGAGACTACAAATCTCCTACAACCTACAGATGTTAACGCAGATGTTAACACACATCCTAACGCGGAAGAAGGTACCATTACTACTACTGTAAGCGCTGTTCCATCTGCCCATGTTGAACGTCCTCCTTTTCTCCCGACTCGTCGAATCAGTCTTTTGGATCTTACTGAAAGTACTCTGAAAGGTAAAACTTGTATGGGAAAATGTATGGGTTATAGTAGTATTGAACATTGTGCTTACGGTGTTAAAGGTTGTTCTGAAATAATCCACCATGATGCTATTGATTCACCACATTTACACCAGGAACGAACACTGCCACATCAACATTCTCGTACTATGATATTCCCACCAATAGATCAAGTAAAGAATGACGTAATACCTAGCCACCATAATCATCCTCACCTCCATCATAATCATCATCTTCTTTTGGATAATCGTCCCATCTCTGATATACAATCTGTTCGGTCAAATCATTCTGAGCATCCACAATTTCATCATCATCATATCATATCACAATATTCACATCTTTTTTCAATTGGAATCCAGACTGCTCTAGCTATTACCGTGCATAAAATTCCTGAAGGGTTTTTAACTTTTGCTACTTTTCATGCTAATCAGTCTCTTGGCTTTAGTGTATTTCTTGCATTGGCCATTCATAATTTCTCGGAAGGGTTTGCTATTGTTTTCCCATTATTTCTTGCCACTCAAAATAGACTGGTTGCTTTTTCTATAGCTGCTCTTTTAGGGGGAATCAGCCAGCCTTTAGGTGCAATCATGGCCTGGTTGTTTTTTAGGAATAAACTCTCTGACGAGGCCACTAGTCTTAGTTTTGGTTTAATTATCAGTCTCACTGCTGGCTTCATGAGTATAATTGGTCTTCAAATGTATGGAACTAGTATAGCGTTTGGTGGTCAACAATCTGTAACTTTATCTTGGGCATTTTTAGGTGTGACTATTGTAGGTATCTCTGCTTGTTTAGTATAAACGAATAATAAAAGTAGACATTATTCTCTTCGCACCTCCTTCGTTTTGCCTCCGGCAGCTGGAGGCGTAGACCCCCAGACCCTGCTTTCTATTATTTTAAAAGAAATATGGAAAAACCCGATAAACATAGACGAGAACTTCGCCCTTGATTAATTCTTTCTTTTCAGTTAGATTCATACCCTCCCTAGCCTTCTTAACAAATTCATAGGCCAAGTCCATGTAGTCAGAACAATGGGAAGTACTTGAAGAAAATAATTCGCTGTCGTTGCAACATCAAAATCTCTAGCAGCTCTAGTAGCGCTGTCAATGTCCGTTCTGTTTATGAATTCTGTTATATTTGCGGCTAGTTTGATACAATCTGTCGTTGATTCGGCACCCCCGAGAGAACTACAGATAAACTCGTTGTGATTCCCTCTCTCTCCTTATAGCCGGTTGATCGTGGGCTCGGGCATACATTTATGCTTCAGATATAGAATCCATGTAGAGTATAGATCAAAACATCTACCTAATCAGTCTCATATTCAGGATTATTCCCAGAAAATGGTTCAATTACTCTTAAGAAGTTCGCGCCGGACAATTATTCGGGTTCCCGTCATCCACCACTGATTTTATGATATGATAGGGTCGTGCAACTGAACAATCCACATGGACAGCTTGATCAGCACCAAGCCTAACGCCATCGAGCCACTCTTGCCCATTAGGATCTTTGTAAAAGAGTTTAAGGGAAAAAGAGCCAGGGACGTGACCATTATATCTGATTTCCACTGAAACGACGCTAATAACTCTGTTGTTATGCTCTATCAATCACAGCAGTACGCGATCTCGATTACAAATGTCGGGCACCTCGCACCATCGACAGGCTGACGAGAATTTGGGACAATAATAGTACTAGTTCGAGCCAAAAATTACGGATAATCACAAGGTTTTTACCGTTTTCTACGAGAAATTCCTTTAGAGAATAACTACATTTAGTGTTTAGGTGGTAATGTATTAGTGTGGTTTGCTAGAGAGAGAAGCTGTTTAGCAAGTAAGACCACTTCTACGCAACCACTTAACGCATTGTAGGAGTAGCATAGATATAGGATTTCACTTCTTATTTATATTCCAGCCCCTCTGAGTCTTGGGGATAGTTTTGTCATCACTACACAGTTAACTTAGATATTGGTTGCTATTTCTGAAATAACAGAACTACACTTAACATGGAGTTTCCACCCCATTTTGATAGTGATCAAAGCCCAGCTCTAATGCGAGCTGATAACCTTAAACATTATATTTGGTTTATAATAATAATAATTTGTTTTTAATCGAGTTAAACCTTAACAGGCCCCGTCCACCCGAACAATCCTAGTTATAATAACTAGCAGCCAGAGGCAATGAGATGGAAGGACGAACCGAGCGAAAGCAAGCAACTGGGTCTGGCGGCAACGCCTCGGCTACCGGAGGGAAAAGATGAAAAGAGCGAAGCAAGCAATGTTTTGTAGAGCACCTCAGTGATATTCTGCCGTTACGAAACAGGGAAACAATGCAAATTCTATTTAATAACACAGAAAAAAACATAGAAGGCCATTAGTCTTCTATTGCCCGGTCAAACCAAGCTGAACGATAAGATACACATTGAGAATTGCCACAAATAACCATACAAGAAATCCTAAAACACATACAGGCCAACTGTTGGACATATCAACAACAATTTCAGGCGTATCATCGTCAGCCGGTTGAACTACAACAGTCATTACCCTTTTGAGAGAAGTCAAATATAGAAGTGGAGCCATTAAAAATGGAAGTAATATAGAAAGAGCCACTTGTGAAGCATTCAAGGCAGCATCCAAACCTTTTTGTCCTACTGCACCAACTACAATGACACATGGAATAATAGCAATACCTCTTGTAATAACTCTTCTAATCCATGGTTTAAATTTCCAACCGATTTGTCCTTCACTAACAATTTGACCGGCAATAGTACAAACAATCCCTGCAGATTGTCCAGAGAATAATAGAGCAACAATAAACAAAGTTCCTGCCGATTTACTTAATAATTGAATCAACATTTGATGAATACCATATAAATCAGCATTTTCAGCTTCTGGATTATTATACATTGTAGAACCAGCTACAATAAGAATGGCACTGTTAACAAAGACTGCTACAGTAGAGAGAGCAACGATAAGTTCAATTATTGAAGATTTTAATGAAAAGTTTATTGCTGCCAAAGAAGGACGATATTTCTCATCCACTTCTAGTTCGTCATCAGGGTTTATTCCAGTTGTTCCATGATCTATATCATATTGACGAATTCGAGGCTTTGCAAGGGACGATCCGAGATATAAACTATGGGGCATAACAGTGGCACCTAGTATACCACAAGAAAGATAAAGCCCATTATCTTTAATAATTTCACTAGAGGGTAAAAATCCACGAAATACATGATCAACATTTTGAGGAGGAATTCGAGTCAATAATACTGCAAAACAAATAACAATTCCAAATAGTAATATAGCCACTCCTATTTCAAATAATCGAACAGTTTTCATTCCCTTGCCAGGACGATAAGCTAATAAAATTATTAAAACATCCACGATAGTGAGAATGACGCCGGCAATAAGGGGTATTTTAAATAAGATATTAAGACCGATTGCAGTACCAATGACTTCGGCTATATCTGTAGTAATAATAGCTGCTTCAGCAAAACAATACATAATCCAAGAAAGCCATTTTGGTAAGAAAATACGATTATTGACAGCGAGGTCTCGTCCAGTTACGCTACCTAATTTGGTAGCTAGAACTTGTAAGAAAATAGCCAATACATTAGAAAGAAGAACCACAAATAAAAGAGAAAATTGTTTATCAGCACCAGCAGAAATATCGGTAGCATAATTACCTGGATCCATATAAGCAATAGAAACCATAAAGCCCGGCCCTGCAAATTTCAAACCATTTTTAATAGGTCTCACAAGAGGGGAAAGGGGTCTAAAAAAATCATTAAATTTTTGTAGCAAGGTGGAAAAAAATGCGTTTGGGTTATGGCCGTTAAATTCGTTTTCTTCAATAGTACTACTACTGCTACTACCACTAGCTGGCACATTTTCATTTATTTCTGTTAACGAAACTGATTTTTGTCTTTTGAAATAATTACTCGGAGGTCCTACATTATTAGTAGTATTATCGTTTTTTTTCAAATGAAAGATATTATATATACCATTTGTCTTATGTTTATTATTAGGTTGGTCATCATTTGAATCATCATCACCATCATCATTTGCTTCCTCGAATGACTCCTCGAAGATCTGTTTATTTGGGGTAGGACAATTCATGATATGGACAAGATAGGGACAAGATACAACAATTCTGGATTCCTTCCAATTATTTGAGATTATTTATGAGAAGGCAGTCTCTACTGACGTTTTTTGAATTATCCTATAAATTGCATGAATTTCAAAACTGAATTATACACATAAATCTCAATTGGTTTCTAGAGATATATGACCGAATATACCACAAATATGGTAGAAATGATTAGTCTTCAATCCATTAAAATAACGATTGAGTATTCAAATTTAAATTGGATCGAAATTATATTTCGATAAAACATGGTGAGCTAATGAACCTATTCAGGCAAGTTGTAGTGAATAATGGAGGTTGGATTTTAACATCCCGGTCACGTCACGGACATTAATTTTGATACGAACAAAATAGTTCGATTCCTAACCCGAGATACTAACGAATCCGTGAAAATATCTATTAATAACCTGCAACTAACATCTATATACAAATAACGGCCATAACTGGTAATTAAATAACCTTTCAAGATTGAATTATCTTGCTCAGATTAAAGCCAATCTTTTAGATTAGTCATTAAAGTTTGTTACAATCATCAAGGTGTTTCTGTATCATGTCTTCAGTGGGTGGGTTAGAGGGTGGGTTCGCTCGCTACTACCGTTATCAGCGGTAGGTTCTCAAATCTCGCTCGCCGCAGTCGAGAAGTAGAAGTACGTAGAGCTTGAGAAGTAACGTTAAGTTACTGCCCTCATAGCGAGAGTGGCATTCACCGGGGACCTACTACTCCCAGCTAGCTGCAGGTCTATACCCGGCCATCGGAGGCAACCGGGAAGTTTTGTCGATTCTGACATTTCTATTAACCGCTAAGGTATGTGGACCAGTTTGGCATCTCCAGCGGTTATATTTGGCCGTTAACTAGTTACCGCGCGTGTGACTGTCTGGACTCGCTAGCTTCATCGTACAGCGCTAGACATCTGAACAGATTGTGAGATGGTTTAACCTAGTCGTTACCCCAACCTTAAATTTCAGAGGGTAGTTTTGGTCGGTGTGAACGTCATCTTTTTCATGAGCCAGGCACTACCGGAGGCTTGGAGCAGTGCCCAGCTGAGGCAATAACGATTCGTTGTGTACTGCATGTACGTTCTAATAAGAGGCCAAAAAAAAAATGGATAACTTAATGGGCAGGTAAGGTCTTCGTGCATACACCATGGATCTGGAGTTGGCCAGGGTGAAATGATTATTTAATACATATGATTTAATTATATATTATTCGAACCAGGAGCTAATCAGATCTGTCAATACAAAATTTATTAGTAACAAGAATTTGATTAATTTTAGGGACAGAGATTAATTAAATATTACAACCAGGAACATTGGAACATTTATCCAATATATGATTGATAGATGCCTGCACCAAAAAAAAAAAAAAAAAAAAAAAAAAAATAATAATAATAATATATATATTAAGGCATTTAGCTTATTTTTGTCCATTCTTCATTCTTCATTCTCGTTATTATCATTATCATTCTCGTTGTCATTTTCGTTTTGTTCCTGTTCCTGTTCCTGTTTCTGTTCTTGTTCTTGTTCTTGTTCTTCTTGTTCTTGTCCTTGTTCTTGTCCTTGTTCTTCTTCCTGTCCCTGTTCTTGCTCTTCTTCAAGTTCAATTTCCTCCCCACCTTCACCTTCATCTTCTATATCCTCTTCAATATCTGCACCTTCCACTTCCTCATCTCCCTCTCGCTCCGCTTCTTCCTCAACCTCTTCCTCACCATATTCTTCATATTCTTCATCCAACTGTTCTTCATCGGCTCCGTATTGTTCTTCATCATCTATCAAATCAGCCTCCGGTTGTTCTGGCGGGAATTCATCCGCTGGTCCACTTTCATTATCCCTGTTCAGTTAGATAACAAATTCCCTCTACTGTCTGGATGTGCCTTGGCCCCAGAGCCTCCAGAGACACCGCTCGTGTTCCGATACATACCAAACAATATTAAACCTCGTTACTCGCGGTTTTTCAGCAAGAATATTTCGTACAACGCGATCCACTTGAACTTTTGGTGGTGGGTTTAATCGTAATTCCTCTGTATCGTATTCATTATTCACATAATAGCCCACTCTAACAAATTCTTTACCTGCATAAGCGCATGAAAGTAGTATAACTGTTACGCTTACTAGTTCTGAAGCTGGAATAAGATCTGGGGATGGTGGATCAGCTGAGAAAATGAATTTATTAACTCCCACTGGAACAGGACCCACTAATAATGAGTCTAATTCTTGATCATGTTCAAAGCTGAAAGTTAGATACGTTGGCTCCGTTGACTCCGTTTTAAATGCATCCAGATCCAGGGAGAAGTCCTGATCCCAACGCCTCTGGCGGATGTTGCTCCGCTCAGGTTTTAGATGGCATAGTCTTTCGAGCATAGCGAGAGCTAGGGCACAGAGAGGCCTACGCCACCACCGCCAAAGGCAAAGCTCCGTCGCATCCTGGCCATATCTATTCCTCAGATCTGATTGATCGTTCAAAGCAAGAGATATCCACTAAAACATACGATGTAGATGATCCCACATAAATTAACTTCCATTCAAGATCTAAATTATTACGAGTTAGTAATTAGCCTTTACCAGGATACATACCGGTCTAACCTCGAAGGACAAATAATTGCCCGACTGGCTCAACAACAGCGTTGCTTTCAACTCACCATCTTTTAAAGTCTCTAAACATTCAAAAGTAATCTCAAATTCATAGGGATCCGTAAATTTTGCCGGATTGTTCAACACACTAATATTAAGTAGCGATACTATCGACATAATTGGTAATTCGTTTCACTCGTGACGAAATTTGGTCTCAAATTGGAAAGAAAGTTGGAAAATGATTCGGATGAAATTTATTTTGGCAGCTGCTGGATGCTGATCGGGTAACGAACGTAGGAACCTGCCAAACGCGAACGCGTGGGTTGGGGTGAGTTTAGGGTAGTAAAATAACGTGACTTGCAGTTGTGGGCGCCGGGCGTGCGGGCGCCGTAATGATAGTGCCATATATACCGGTACACGTAAATGAATTTAAAATTAAATTTAATTATAAATTGCATAATAGCTACCTGATATAAGCCTAATTCCCAACAGTTATGTATACTTATCACGTATGAAAGTTACCGTAATACCCGAGGGAGGCTAACCGTCAGACAGTCGTCAGTCGATCTTTTTCGAAGATGATCAGTCAGTCGATCTTTTTCGAAGATGATCAGTCAGTCTATCGAAAGATCGATCGACGATAAGCACGGCTAATTGAGTTGAAATCTGTTGAATAATGAGAATAACATTTACGTAGGTTGGTCATGATGTGTCTGCGCCAGTTGAACTTAATTTTTGTAGCTTTGCTTTGGTTACGGAATTCTTGTCCCGTCTGTTCCCCCCCTCCACAGTTGACTTGTAATTTTGCCCCTTAGCGGTCTAGGCCGTCAAAGTCAACAACTTTCCTGCCCTCCCGTTCTTCATAACACCTTAATCGAACTCCCTATAGACTCCGGTGGGTGGTGCTTTGCTCGGGATTCGTTCTCTTCGAATGTAGGCCTACGCCATACCTCAGCCGTCTGAGCTAGAACGGGATTCGGCTCCGACCTGTCGTCCCACATCTCGTTCGACCGACCTCAGAACCCACAGTCTCCCTCCGCCTAGTCGGTTTTCTGCCTTTGGTTATTTTTCTTAGCTAAGATGCACCGTACTTCTAATTAATAATACATTAAACCAGGTGGTACTGGTTACTTATAAGGGCGTAAAAGGAGTTGTTTATAAATAGACGAAAACATAAAACGTATCAGATCTGGCCGAATTATTCTTCAACTGGTCCTTGTTAACGATTAAAAAATGTATTTATTCTTATGTTTGTTATTGAGTCAAACCGCGATTTTTCCATCGGGGTTTTCCGTTCGAATAACTTAACCTTTAAATAAAGCTGCATCCTGCATGCTGCACCGAAGCTTAAATTAAATCACTAACCAACTACGGTACCTGCATTTACAATCAGAAGCGTTCAAATAGCCAATATATAGAATGACAAATACCATTATACTGTTCAATTGTATTAGATGTTTCCGTCTACCAATTCTTTTATTATGTAATGTCTATTTTCGCTGTTAACTATAACTGTTATCATCACATGTTAGCTAGATAACATCAGCAGTTATTAACTTTTCTTCTTACAGTTTCTCTAGTATTAGTAGGAACCCCTTAAAGAGAAACAAACCTTGATCATAACTTCAACTTAATGCATCAGAACAAGGTCGAAAATTAACTATACATTTATCACCATGTCACCATCAACTTATTCTTCGTTTTAAAAAGCACGAATAAAAAAAAGTCCGTTACTTAAATTTCGACAGTCTAGCTCGAGGTCTAGTTTTCTTTTCTTAGCCTTATTTCCCTAGCTAGAATACTCACTCATCGAGTAAGCCTACCAATTTATATAGGCTAGTAAAATATCTTGTAAGAAAAACTTTATTTATTAGTTATTCCTTCCGATTTCAATCATTCAGTGGTATGCCAAAAGAAGTTATACTCCCTAAAGCATGAATCCGTTTTCTCCATTTGGATATTGATCGAAACAGAATGCCCAGTAGATTAAACAAAGATATATAAAAAAAAATAAAAAGATCAAAAGTAATAACTGATATTAAACATGTTTATTTATATATATATAATACTTCGCCAAAACAAATTAAATAAATAAAAATAAATAAATATAATAAACCAAATAAAGAATAGAGGACTAGAGTAAACCACCCTATCGAAGGAAAATATGATACAAAAGATTTAGTTAGGCATAAGAGAGAACGGCAGAGAGTCAATAGCAAAATAGGAATAAATAAAATAAAAAGAGAGAAAAGTAATGGGTTAACAACATATACGGAGAAAACCAGAGGTTATTAGGTAAGGAAAAGTTTGCAAAAGGTTTGAATTGCCACCTGATTTGAACACTCAGATTTATTTACACATGGCTCCGAATGAAAGTAACCTGACATAGTGCCCTTCCATCTTATCGATTGCCCAGTCTTCTAGATAACTCTCTCTCACATAATAGCACGTAGGTTTTTCGTTTTTAACTTCCTTCCAACTCGAAAAAATCAAGAAATTTAATATCTTTTCAATTATTATCTCTTGAAATATTCTTCCACCAATTTGACATTCGATTGTTAAAATCGTAGAAACTCTTAGGATCTTCTTTTTCTCTCCTTTATAATTGCCATTTCGTGTACTTGTTCAAAAAACGTTTTTTTAGCTCGATTTTTAAAATGGATGTACCGAGAACAATAACTCTACCCACAAATCTTGATCTTACAGGTTACCCTTGTAATGACTCAGGCATTGGTGAGGAACTCGGAGGAGAAAGCTCCCCTGGTAACTATGGGCTTAGCAGTTCAGAAGCAACTAATAATATCAACCACATCTATAGCATTCATCCCCAACAATTCTCTCTGCCTTCTAATGGGTCAGTGCTACCAACAGGCAATGGAAATAAAATAAATGGTTGTAACCGCTTGTATACACCTCTAGGAGATCAACAGGACAACAATAATAATATTGATCCTATTGCATCCCAAGGACACCTGCAGGCCAGCAATATTGCTAACTGCAGTTTCAACAATATTGAACATTTTGAAATTGACACCAATAATAATCGAAACAGTACCGACGGCACTAATGATAACAATAATAATGTCACCAAGCATAATGACAATGATAATAATGATGATGATGATGACATTAAAGAAGAATATGATGATGATATGAACAATAACAATGGTACTAGTCATACAGCAACCGGCACTGCTGATTCAATAGTTTTTGGATATAGTCCTGATCAAATAATGAACCCAGGAAATTTAGATGAAAAAAGTCAATTTATAAGCGGGAATATTATTCCCACTGAATGTGAAGATATTACAAATAGATTTCCATATTTTCAAAGTGGCGGAAACTTGATGAATGAGACGAATATTCCAGAATATATGATTGAATTGCAGCATCAAGGAGGAAGACAACAACAGCAGCGGCAACAGCAAGTTGCGATTGATAGCGATGATCCACTATTTATCGCAATGACAAATGTTGGGGAGACAACCGCAAGATCAAATGACATTATTGAATCATTAAACTATGATTCAATAGAGGCTAGTGTCAATAGTATTCTAAATATTAACAATGTTAACAATGTTAATAATGTTAATACCGATAATATCAATACTATCATTTGGCACCAAAATAGTAATGGTAGTGGCGGTGAATATGATCAAACCAAAGAAGAGCACAACAATGACGAGTACGATGAGGAACAAAATATGTCTTTATTAGATATGTTTTATGATGGCCAAGTTCAGCAACAACAGCAACAGCAGCAGCAGCAACAACATCAACATCAACATCAAAATCAAAATCATTCAAATTCATTACCAGATTTATTCCTTATAAAGGATTCCTTCAATTCATTACTTGAAGTTGGCCAGAATCAATCTTTGTTATTATCAGGGTTATCAAATAGTAAACCGTGTATTAAGATTGAAGGAAATCATGTTGAGTCAATGACTCCAACACCAATATCAAGCGAATCACTGACTAGTACAACAAGATCTCCACGATCTCAAAGACTAAAGTCAATGATATCATCGCCAACGCCACCCTCATTTCCACATATACACCCTCCATTACCAAGGAACCTCACTGAAATAACTCTTCCATCACCCACCATTAGGGACTCATCATCATTATTAATAAATTCTTCAAGGCCCCGAAAACCTACTCGAAGAAAATGTAATAATAATATAAGGACTCAAATAGTTAACAATAGGCATAACAGTACTGGAGGTAGCAGGCTGACTTGCGACGATGATATTGATGATGGAGATTTTGACGATACTATCACCAGTGGTGGTAATAGCGGGAATAATTATGAAAGATGTAGTAGTAAGAAAACGAATATCGACGATGCTCCTAGTAATATTAGTGGTAATAGTAACAGTAACAGTAGTAGTAGCAGTAACAGCCCAAAGGAACCAACGTCTGCGAGTCAAAAAGGGCATACAATTCAATTACGCCAACCATCATTTGCAGAAGGAAGAGAGGATGTTGGAAGTTTTGGATTTATAAATTTTCGGAAACCTGGTGCATGGAAGAGATTGAAGCCTAAAAATGGACGTAGAACAGGAGGAGCAAGAGGTGTGGGAGGAAATGGAAGCGGAAGTGAAACTGGACTAGAAGAAGAAGAAGAAGAAGCAGAAGCAATAATGGATAGAGCGAGAGATGCAATAAATGGAAGATCTAAGCAGATGCCTACATAAATGAAAGCCCTTGTCAGGTAAACCGATTTTTTATAAAAAAATAGAAATTAACTCAAACCAATTTAAATAGCCAAAGTTATTAAAATCACTGTTAACTATTGTGAGACATAATATATTATTTTTTCGGTTCCAATTCTGAATCCGGCGGTTAAGACTCCGTTCTCACTAAGTTCGGTGTTGCCCAACACCAATCTAGAAGCACTTTTAATCTTGGGATTAAAGTTAAATCGCTAAGGACAAAAGTAAAAGCGAATACGATTAGATATAAACAGATTGTACATGTACGCCCTTGAGAAATCCCGATTAGTTTAAATTAGGGTATTTTTATTGGAGAGCAAAATTTATAAGTTCTGGTTTTGTCTCGCATCTCAATCAGATGTTTACATTACTGCACTATGATATATTTAGATTCCATCCATCGCCCCTGAAGCATGCTGTCATATATTAAATTCATGCAAGTTAACGTCACACATTTAATTTTCGGGTTGGCAAAGGGCCAATGGGCCATATAATAATCAAATGATTGCGAAAGAAACGAATGAAATGTAATTATAGATCTGGCTCTTGTTTCTCAGGTGACTTCCCAAGACGAGAGAGAGTCACCTCGTTGGCCCGAGAATTCTTTAGCTCCTGTTACGTTTGAGCAGTGTACCCCGGATAATCGAATAATTTCGAACGCAAATGAGCAGCTGTAGACAGACGAGTACGGCAAAAATATTCAGTTTAATTAATTTTACCTGAAACTTTTTTGGCTTTATTTTTCGTTAGCGGTGGCCGAAATATTAATTAATTAAATTAATTTCACCTTTATTTCTCACGTGACCATAACTAGATTGCGATCGGCATTCCTGCGTTCTTATTAGTAACTAAAGTTGACGATTTTCAACGCATTCACTTCAAATGGGTAGTATATGCATATGCAGGGGAAATTCCTTTAGTTAAAAAATTCCTGTAGCTCCAGATTTGACACTTGATGATCGGTAACCAAAATAGAAGGCGTTAACTAGTAGTTATACTAAAGAAAGAAGAACAGGGATTGGGAGGCGGATTAGGAATGGAGAGATACATTAGGAGGAATTTCAGATAAACATAAAAGGAAGTAGAAATACAATTGATGGTCCTTGGCAAAGATTTTATGAACCAGTTCGCATGGGGTCGTTTTGTAGAGAAGCGAGAGTATTAACAACTCGCAAGACCTGGAAACCGCCAAAGGTACTAAAATAGCGATTATTTATTTGTTTTTTTTTGGTAAGAACAAGGCGGGCTACGTCGCTACGGCCTGGCTCTACTTGTAACTCTACCGGTGTGCCCCTGGCTGGCGGCATGAGAGGGCGGCGAAGCTCTAAAAGAGATAACATGCCATGTAGGTACAAGGGATCCCATCCCCTCCTCTGCCCCGCAACTAAACGGTGTGACTTGTGACGATAATGCATGGACTTACTATTTGGACCATGAACTGCTACGCTATACCATAGTTTAAAGATCAACGCCGAGAGGATCGTGAATATAATTTCATGCAATGTATTGTTATGATGATGAGCAATATTTTATATATAACAAGCTTAAAATAGATTTGATATGTTTTGGGAACAAAGTTTAAGCAGAAGGGGAAATTCTTTGGTACACGTACATTCCAAAGTAGTAACTGGACAGGACGTTTTATTTTCAAAGACCTTAAAAGAGTGTGCAGATGAAAGTAAACCTCAAATTAAGTTGAACTTATATATCATATGTCATCTTTCTTCCAATATCTAAACAAAGTTTCTAAAGTTTGAGATTCTCTCTTTTCTATCTTGATTTCTTCTAATCAGAAAGTCGACTAAACTTCATAACAAAGGGTGAGTAATAAATGAGAAGAGAAATATGAATGAATGAATGAATATATGAAGAACAATTACTTACATTCTTGTCATCTCAGACTCATCTGAAATAATTTCATCGGAATATTCCCATATCTATTCAAATAACCTTTCAAAGTTTGTTTCGTCAACCAAATCCTGTGTGTCGAGCACATACAGTTGTATTTATTTGATTATTGATGAGATTTAACTCAAACTTTTGCTAACATACCATATCAGGCCTATATCAAATCCAGCGGAGATCATAAAAACATTAAAAAATAATATTGGCTTTCAGGTAAGATTATTATCCCAAGTAACATGAGTTGGCTGTTCTCGATCGAAGCGAGAGCTAGAGGGTCTGGGGCGTAGCCCTCAGCCGCTGGAGGCTGGAGCAAGGCAAAACTGTGGATAGCTAGCTAGAGAGTCTGGGACAACATAAAAACAGAAGGAAATGAAAATGCCCCCCAAACCCTGAAACTGCCTGTAAGGGGAAAAAAGTTCTATTTTCTAACAATCAGCCGCACAAAATTAGAAACTGAAACAGCCGTACATTCCAATTTAGGAAAATTTAACTATTTTAGGAGATATTTGTTTAAGCTATTGTCGAGGAGAAAGAGTACCGAATAGAGAGGGACTGGAAGTAAGCAAGTGGAGTACAGAAGGAAAACAGGCAACCAAAATAGGATACAACAAGAGAAAGAAACTATAAGGGGATCTTTTTGAGATTCATCATAAAGAGAGTAGAGTGTAAGAGCAGAAGAGAGAGTAGAATCATCTGAAGAATCTCAACATAACTATCTCAATCAGCAGCAAAACCAAAACGACTTTAAAAGAGCCTTAAATTTTTACTCTTATTTAATTAAGATACAGGAAGAGTAGAGACGAATTACGCCTTCAAATTGGGTTTTTGTTACAGTAATACTTGGCACCGTATGTAAGTTACAGACGCACTGTGACAATAACAGACAGTAGAGAGAGACCTTGCATTTTGTTTTAGCTGCGATTCCTATTTGAGGTTTAAATCTAAGAGCTTGGGGCTTTACTATTTTTGTTTTAATTTTTCTTTTCGATTTTCTTTTTTTTTGGCTTCTTCTTCTGTTCGAAGGTGGTTTTTTCCCAATATGCAATCTGAACCCTATCCACAACCCTTGAAGCCGTCCTTCACATTCCCTCCTTCAAAGGCTGATGATGGTAATAGCAAATCTTGTATACCGACAACTTCGTCAACAGTTTCAACCTCATTAACCTCATTAACCTCGTCGACTTTGTCAACCTCATCAGCATCTTCTTTGTCATTAATACCCTTATCGGTTGCAAATCCATCCAAGCCGTCAACAAACTCATCTGAGCCAACAAACTTATCTCAGCCTATAAATTCATCTGAACCATCAAACTCCTCTCAGCTATCAACATCAACATCTCCATCTCCAAATCCGTCATTAACATCATCATCATCATTAATAACAAATCCTTATAATCATCATCAACAACAATCACAAGATCTTCAACGACAAACACAAGATCCTCAACGAGAATATCATCTTCGACGACAACCCCATCAACTACAGCAGCCACTTCCACATCAACAACCAAGGTCTCATTATCAACAATCACTTAATAGAACTCCTTCTAGAGGAATTTCATCATCTTCTGGTTTTAATAGTTTGGTTGGTGCTACAGCTGTAGCTTTATCTCAACTAGTTGGTAAACAAAGAAAGGATTTGAAGAAAGAACAAGAAGATCTGAATAAAATTGATCTCGACAGAAAAGATTTGGGTAAAGAAAATTTGCAACAAAAGCAATATTTGGAGAAACACCATTATTTGGAGAAACAATACTTCAATAAACAAGATTTAGAGAAACAGGATCGTAAATTGGCGGATCTAAATAATTCATCAACTTCCTCTCCATCATCATCATCTTCTTCGTCACGTTGTACTACCCCAGGATCAGAATTCAGTCATAATAATAAACTCATTAAAAATAATAATAATAAGAGTATTATTATTATTGGTGGTGAGCATACCTTATCTTCTTCTGAATCAAAGAAAACTCCTGATACAAGTGCATTCAAAATAACTGTTGATCAAGACGCTGACGGTGATTTGTCTATGGCCGATTCTGGATCCAGACAGGGGATACCAGTAGAAGTGGAGTCGATAGTTGAGGTACCAGTATCAGGGCAGCATGAAGTAACATCTTTAGAACAGCAACCATATTTCTCATCTCGTCAACCATCAATATCTAATATGACAACCGCTGCCTCAACTTTAGTTACGGCATCATCTAATGATGGAGCGAATGAAGATTATCAAACTACTAAGACTAGTACAACCTCGTTATCACCAGCTTCAAAATCATCATCATCTCTTGGTACTGGAACAGGACCTGGTGGTTCCCATCATCTACAGATTCGACCAGTAACTGGTCCTAGTATTCCTTCTTTACCTCCCTTAGCTAGTGCTGGTACCAGTAGTAGTAATACTAGTAGTCGTCGTTCACCTCCATTTGTGTCACCTACTTCAGCAGGTGGCTCTATTCCAAGGCAGCAACAAGTAGATCCAAATTTATCTTCTTTACTTGGTCCTGGTACTTCTACCTGGAATTATTCTGATAATTCTTTAATTCAAGCTTTACAATTAAAAGCTGAACAAGAACGGACTAAGCAAGAATATTATAGGTTGGAAATTTGGTATAGGAGTCTTGAGTTAATTAAAGATGCAATTGCTTATAATGTACCACCAAATGCTATTCCAATTTTGTTTCAATCAACTAGTGGTGCCCTTTCTTCTCCATTAATTGCACCACCATCGTCGTCATCTTCTGCTCAACATGGTCAACTGCCACAGGTAGCTCCTCCTTCTACTGCAGGGACATCATCATTCTCTACGGCAGCAGCAGCAGCTGTTGCAGCTGCTGCCGCTGCTTCAGTCGGTGCTGTATCTGTTAATACTTCTCCTCAACAAGATCCTGCTCGTGTATATAGTGTTGATCAAAATACTCTTGATCGTGAGAGATACCCTGCTGTTTCTGGTAGTGGTCATCAAAGAAATATGTCTTTACCTCCTCAGATTATTCATCATCCTCAACAACAACAGCAACAACAGCAACAACCTCCACCTCCACCACCACCCCCTCCTCCTCCTCCTCCACCACAATCATCAGAATATCATCAACGGTATCCTCCACATCAACCTCCACAACCTCCACAGCCGCCAACTCATCAGCAGCAAATTCCACAGTTACCTCCTCAACAACCACCACCACCTTTTAGACCAGGTCACGCTCATCATGCTTCCATGTCAGCTCTACCTTCATATGGTTCACCTGGAGGTAGATATTCTGGTATTCGTGCAACATGGCAAGCAACTTCCAGTACCACTCCTACTGGTAATACACAGCAACTGCAGCAAGCGCAATCACAGCAGCAACAATTTCCCCCTCCCGTACAACCAACTACAATTTCACCTTCTTCACCATCATCTTCACATCAACATATAACTTTCCATCATTGGCAACCGAATCAATCAAAGCAAGGAACTGGTGCATCAAGCAGTGGAGGTAGCACTACCGGTCCTGTTGGTTCTGGTTCTCCAAAAAAAGAATCTTCAATAACATCTATTGAGGAAGATCAACAACAAATCAAACGTCGACGTTCCATTACTGACAGACCTGGTTCTCCTACTGGTAGTATAAGATATAACAATACTACATCTGCTCTGAATGCTACTGTGGCTCATTCCAGTGTTCGTAAGCGTGGTTTAGGTCATTCTAGACATCGATCGGAAGCTTCAATTCTTCGTAGTGATACGTCAGCCAATGTTCGCCCTTGGACTAGCTCACAATTAAGTTCTGCAAGCTTTGCAAGATATCAACCGTCAGTTCAACGGCAACCTCAACAACAACAACAACAACAACAACAACAACAACAACAACAACAACAACAACAACAACAACAACAACAACAACAACAACAACAACAACAACAACAACAACAACAGCAGCAGCAGCAGCAGCAGCAGCAGCAGCAACAGCAACCTACAGGGCCTTCTCCTGTTCCTCATTCCCAGCAGCAGCAACAAATTGTTTCACCTGAACAACAATCCGGTGTTAATGTTCTTGCTAATGTTGCCGCTGCTGAATCAGATCGACAACAAAAGGATAATCGCGATAGACATAGTCCTGGTATTGATGAACGTCCAAGAAAACATAATGTCGACTTTATGATTTCACAGCAACCACCAAAAAATGGAAATGGAAATGCTTAAAGAAATGACAAAAAAAACCTCCCATTCATCATCATTCCCTTTCGTATTCCAACCCCTGTTTCTACAACAAAAAACCTATTTATTTTGGACTCAAGTTACATTATCCTCCTTTATTTATGATATCATGCGGCATAGATACAATTTATGTATTAATAAACAACGTATTTAATCCGAATTCCATCTGCCTTGGCAGTGTATCCTCTTGGAAGTCTTGGGCTCTGCCAAACGCCATAGCTCTGGACGTACTCCTTTGAGCTTATAAGAACAACATAATCATAATGCAAATATAAGATAGAATTGAAATTATATGCTAACTGAACTGTCACCAGACTCCACTACTCGGAATCTTACATATCGAATTCCTCTTGGAAGAACTGAAACCCGTGTGACTCGGCCCACTTCTGGCTATCATGAACTAATATGTGAGATCCCGTCGATATAACCCAACCACCCTGTCTGTCTTCATTACGAACATGTAAAAGTTCGTCTACACAACAGCATTCATTAGCATCAGTAGAAATCCCACATAGCCATGCTTGAAGTCGTACATTGAGTATTGGACGACTATTAAACATTAATCTAGCATATTCATCACGAATATCAATATATCTAGGTTTGGATCTGTGAGGGGGGTGTGAATGAGGATGATGATGAATAGGATCAATAACATGTTCTGAGGTATAATAATTTTTAATTCTCTCATGTGGAAGTAAAGGGTCTGTTTCATTGTGGTTGTCATCATTATTACTATCGTTAGCGTTATGATTATTATTATCATTATTATCATTATTATCATCGTAGTTATCATTACTGTCAGAGTTAACCACTGAGTTCTTAATATAGTTACTACTGCTATTAGCACCACTACTATTACTACTATTACTACTAGTAGTACTACTCTCAACTGCCTCTTCTTCATCTTCATAATCAATTATGCCATGCTCTTCAATATCTCTCTGCCTTCTAATATCATGTTCATTAACCAACAGAGGGGCATCCAAACAACATAAATCATCTACGGCAATATCCAAATATTCATCATCATTAAGTTCTTTATATAATTGTGCTTCTAATAAAGATGCGGTACTAAGACGACGACGTAAACGACTATCACGAGTAAAGTAAATCTCAATCAATCCATCTTTAAGCGTAGCTTCATGTAATCCAATAGACTTAAGAACTTGAGCGTCTTGAGGATCTCTAATCGCCCATAAAAGTTTGACTTCAACGCCCAAGGATTGTAAATATCTAAAAACAGGAGCAGCAAACGCAATTCCTGATCCACCAACAACAAAAAGCGCTCTTCGAATTTGGCTATTTTTAGCTGCATCAAGAAATTGAGTTGGAACTGATCGAAATATTCCCATAATAGAATAAGTCTGCCGAAGTCTTATAGAATAATTAGATTTCCGAATAACAAGTTTCAAATAAGGTTCATCAGGTAATGAAGCTACTGTATAAGGATGGGATGATTGTAACCAAGTCGTTGGAGAATAAAGCGAATTAGATAATCGAATATGTGAACCAGGCGTAAAGGTTGACAGATTCATTCCACGAGGATTATTATTTTGAAGTCTAATTTTCGGAATGGTCACAAGATACATGGTAGGTGAAATATATTGAACCAGCAAAGTTGTATGAATTGATTTCGATGCCCGATATAATACTTGAAAGATTAAAATACCTAGACATGATCCAATATAGAAATCGGAAGGTGGACTTGAATGCCACCAAATAAGAGCCAATACTATCCAAGCACTTAAATAATGGATACCATAAAAGATATTGTAAAATCTTCTTCGAATTGGACGAAGAGAACTCAGAGCTATTAAAATGAAAACTGATATAGCTGCAATACCACACAGATTCTTCGAATTTAATAATTTATGAAGTTTTCCTGTTACTGAGTATATATAGAAATAAAGACCAGCATGACCGATAATTAAAACAACTACTACTCTTCCTAACCATTTATGAAACGGTATAACTTGTAAATAAAATGATTCAGGGAATGGAGTTGGTTTCAATGTAAGAAAATATAAAGGAGGTAATAATGCAACAGGGACACGACCTAATCTTTTAACTAAAAATGTTAAATCCTGATTAGTATCAGCGAATACTAGATAAGATAGACCTATGGACCAAAAACAAAGAGTGAAAGGTAACCAATAAAATTGTCTCCAACGACGGATTTTTGTGGATAATGATTTAAATAAATGACCATCATCACCTGTTTTATTTAATCTTCGAGACGCCCATGTGGCTGAAAGATTAAATAGGAATATGAGAAGAATCAATGCAATAGCAGAAATCAGAGTTCTAATTCCATATTGTGCTGTGATTGCTGTTCGAAATCGTTTGACTTCTGAAGGAACAGTGGGATATATTTTCCATGACATTTGAACGAAATGGTCTGCGAAATGAGTTTATGCTGTCTACTTGAAGTCACTTCTCAACTTGTTGTCGTCTTCTTGAAATCACTTCTCAACTTGTATTGTCTTGACTGGTGTCTTAACTGGTGTCTTAACTGGTGTCTTAACTGGTGTCTTGGCTCAACTCTTGTGCTGTCAGTCTGACTCTTTCAACTCGACTCGATTCGATTTCAATCTTGTCCGATCCTGTGTCAATGTTCTGGATCGCAGTTGTAATTTTCACACCCACAAATTCTAAGGCTATAGCCGAAAACTCTCTTCAAATAGCATTAAATAAATAAATAAATAAATAAATCAATAAACATACATTCAAACAACAATATTTCAAGAAGAAGAAGATGGAGTACCGAGTATATATAATAAGCAATCTTCGAAGTGTCACGTGCAGAAAGTTTCAGAGTTAAGTTACGGTTAAATGTTTAAGTTAACCTGTTAATTAATTAAAATTTAAAACCTACGTAGCAGTATTTTAAAAATAGTTATTTTCATTAAATTAGGTGGTATCAGCTTCTTTTATATAATAGAGGAGAGTTGTGGAATTATTCATTTCCTCATATTTACGTCCGCCAAAGTTTAACCTGCTAGAACCGCTTCCGCAGTTCGGGTTAAAACATCCGCTAGCTTTATTATATATGCATGCATTACGCAATAACTATTAACAAAAGTTAAAGCACAGCTCGCTTGGTTTACCCTTTTGGGAGTTATCAGATCTCCCCATTTTGAGACATCGTAAAAAATTATCTGATGCCGTATGTAAATTATCAATCAGCAATCTATCTGTATTTGGTATAAAGTAAAACCAACCAACCAATAAAGAAGAAGAGCTCTCCCACACATCAGTTTCTGACTCGTTTTGCTCGTGTTTCTCAGTCTTGTTCCTGGCTGCTGAGCCACTACCCCAGACCCATGAATTCTAGCAGGAACTTCTTTCGACGATTCTGGTCCCCATAATCTCTCAGATTTCGGAGCTAACGCTAACCAGGGCCGTTTCGTTCAAAATCTATAGTTTTCCATATTTAATCTGTTCACGAATTTTTCATCAGTTGTCGAATCTTATCCATCAGATAGAGAATCAATATGTCAGATCCGGCAAGCAGATAGAACTAAAGAGAGGCGAAGCAAAAACGTCCTTTATAAGATTGCTATCAAGCATGAGAAAAGCATAGTCCTTTACCAGCATAGTCCTTTACCAGCATAGTCCTTTACCAGCATAGTCCTTTATCCACATAGTCCTTTACCAGCATTCTCCTTTACCAGCATACTCCTTTACCAGCATACTCCTTTACCAGCATAGTCCTTTATCCGCATAGTCCTTTACCAGCATAGTCCTTTATCCGCATAGTCCTTTACGGCTGAGCTTAGCTAAGTAAGCTAAATGGCCTAGGTACCAATTTATTATTATTGCAGTACGTATTTTTTCGACGTCCGGTCCGCGGACTTTCATTTTATCACGTGCTTCACGTGATTTACGCGATTCAGCCGCGTACAGACATGTGCGTGTACTTACGTATAAAGAGTTATATATAACAGGTTATATATATATAAAATAATTACCGACAGTTCTAACGCGTCGGATGACAGAGTGAAGACGCTAAGAACTTGTCCTTCCTTCCTTCTTTCTTTCTTTCTTTCTTCATTTATCTTATTCAAATCATTCTTCTCTTTCTATAGTGACGTTGAGAATGGATGAATTCCAATCTTCCTCCAGGCAACCAATTTCGACAAGAACAGATGCAATGGCTCAAGATTATTCGTCTGTTCCAGGATTATCTACCATAGAACGAGAACTTCTTACTGAATATCAAACTTTGGCTAAGAATTTGGCAATGGTAAGTTTATTTTTGATAATATGAATATCTTCTATTCGCTACTCCTCTAACCTTCATATCTAGCTCTCCCAATCAATTTCCAAATTAAATTCAACCCCAACTCCTTATATTCTTGAAACTCTTCAAGCATTGGAATCAAAAACCTCTTTGGTATTTACTCTATTAAAAGCTTCTGTTTATAGTGTATTTGTTCAGAATGAAGGTAATGAGACAGGAAATGACTACTCTGATCAGAACTATGACAAAGATCAAGAGAATGGAATGGATATTGAAGATGCTCCTTCAGAATTCCTCGACAGCCATTACTATTAACAACTGCAACAATCGTCTATTCCATGGACCACGTAGATACCGTGAACAGGTGCCGGTTTGCCTCTGGGAGCCCAGATCCTTTTGCTCAATGTGCTGGTGCCTGAGACATTGTATTGAACCCATTGGAAATTAGCTATGAGAATCTGGTTTAGCTTTGGGTCAGCTCTCTGGTGTATCCCAGCAGCTGGATGAAGAAGGTGGACGGCCACATCGATACTCACGTTAATTGAGCCTGCGACACGAAATTTTGAGCCGTGCATATTTCTGATCGATCGATCGATCAGAGCAGTGGTGCGGTGTAAGGGGAGCATTATATCAGAAAGGTGAATCTGTCTTTTTTATTTTTTATAAGTAATTTAAGATAAGCTGTAAGGAGGATGAAATTGAGCGGAGGAGGAGGAGGAGGAGGAGGAAAGAGAGAGAAAGGGGACTTGATCAATAGTTTAGCTTCTGCAAGTCGAATAAAACAGTGGTTTAGGCCAACTAACGTACAAAAAAAGCAGCACACTACAGAATGTTTTCGCTGATAAATTATTAGACCCTACTGAATGATGACACCCAACAAATATAGAAGAACTCCATTACAAACTTGAAGAAATTAGAGGAATGAAGTTGATTGAAGAGAAAGGAAATCGAAGAATCTGTAGTTGTATAATGGATTTTCTCGACGAAATTCTCGTACCATATCTGCCAACCATAATTACGAGTTTCAGACAAATTTGATAGCAGGATCCGGGAGAGATTTGATCTAACAGGTTAACTGTTTACCCCTGAAACCTTATCTTATCGTTCTAAGATCCTGTATAAGTGGTTGATTTTGACCTCAACTTATAATGAAGATCTCATCATAGCTTGATATGATTTTTCTCTCTCCCTCTATTTCTAATTTCCATATATCAAAGGGTGACCTTTTTAATTAATCTTGATCTCGACGATTTAGTTTCTGTCAATTCCGATAGTGAGACATCGCTGATTTAAATACTCTATCAGACTATTATTTGTAGTAATCAAATGTCTTCAAAATCTATCAATTCCTTATGGGAACAGGAGCAACCACCACAAGCCAATATTGTTTTACTGTCACCTGTAAACCGGAGTGCTATTTCAACTCCGCCTGAAGGCATCATTATTATTACCGATGATCAGACGGAAATTTCTTATGACATCAACGACATGTCATCAGTTGTTTCACCAGGAACAAAAAAGAATTCTCAAAATTCAGAGAGCCAGAACAGCTCCGTTGGCTTTTCTCAGAATCAATCCAGTACTACTGGGAATACTTCAGTTTCAGTTCCATCAGAAGGATCTGCGTTTGATATATTGCTCGTATAAGTTAGCTGTTAGATAATGGTTAAAAGTTGCCAAATAAAAATAACATATATATATATATATAGATTAATTAATTCCTTATTATATGCAAGGTGCTTTTCCCTTTGTTTATTCATCCTCAGTTCTTTCCTCCGAAAGAGGATTTCCATCTTCATCAAATAACCGGTTAATTCGTTCTCGCCTAGTTTGAACTTCAATCTTTCCCTCGGCCAATAATTCTTCTACTTTCTCTTGTGGAATAATATTACCTTCGGAATCTCGATATTCAACAGTACTATCATGTCGAAGAAGTACTGTACTAGAAGAAGAAGATGATGATTCAGGTGCAGGAGTCGTTATATGAGAGTATTCAGAAATTCCGGCCTTCTCATTACGAATAACTTCTTCCGGCTTCTTTTCATCATGTTCAGGAGAATTTTCATTTTCATAAGTTTCAGAAGGCACGGGATTTTCAACTGGAGCAGCATGATCCAAATCATAATCATATTCTTTATATTCGCCACCAGCGTCGTTACCAGCATTTTCAAGAACATTTTCAGCAGCAGCAGCAGCAGCAGAAGCAGCAGAAGCAGAAGAATCAATAGTACTGGTGCTAGTAACTTTTACCGGTACCCCAATAGAAGAAATTCGTTTAGTTGAATATTCGGCAAAACTTCCATGGAAAGTATCACAACTAAAATCCATATCTAAGAATTTCGATTTATTACAAAGGTCGCTTGTCCAAGGTAAGGCATAAATCAATGGAGAATACCATACATACCAAGCCAGAGCAGCAGCAAAAAATAAAATACTAATGGCCGTAGAAATAGATTTATTTTTAATCAATCGTCCAGTCAAAAATTCCCAAGCTTGGGCTAAGGCTAAAATTCCAAAAAAAAGTGATCCAAGATAATGGTGTAAAAACAACTGACGATCCATTAAGAATGATGGAAAATAATGTAAAGCCCATCCAAGCAAGAAACTACCAACCCCACTATCAAAGACAGAATATTGATTATTACCTTCAAAATCATGAAAACTTCTTTGCCATCTTAAAAGCCATATTAGTTTATGAAGAACATAAATAACAATTAATCCACTAATCGACCACCAAATAATTCCATTACCAATAAGATAAACTTGACGGAAATCTTTAACCCAGAAATTAATCCCTCGCTTCATTAGAGGCCATGATTCAGGTCTTGATTGCCAAGCATGAGTATCAGTCAATCCAGCATTAACCCTCCACATGACTTTATTTAATTCAATGAATTTCTCGAAAAAACTTGGTTTACGATAACTAACCAATTCTGCATCAGGTCCTAATTCGGAATTATAATTATCCTCAACATACCAAATAGTATTAGGCAATTTACCACCTTTAATACAAGTAACCTCTTGTTGTTCAAAGGCCCATTTAGGTAATTTAACAGGATGAGAAAATAAAACACAACCACTTACAGTATGGACCAACCGGAATTTGGTTTGTAATGTACGTACTCTAGAACTAGCAACTCCTGGAGCACTATACTTTTCTAAAATTTCAACTCTAAAGTAATCATTAGCATCACCAGGGAAACCTTCGTATCCATAAGCAGAAACTTCATTATGATGATCTTGTTCTGAAACTGGAGGTCGAACATCATGAGAATGTAAACGACGGGAAGTGGCTTTATGACGTAAGCGAATTATAGCCCCATCTTCAAGAAAAATAGGACCTGTTGGTAATACCGAAGAAATAATATTTCCTTCATCATCAGTTTCATTTATTTCAAGAGCAGTGGCATTTTCAACAACCCAAATATTATTTTCATCTTTATGAGGATACAAAGTAACTTGTTGTTGTTTTGAACCAGTCTCATACATATGATCATGGGAATGTAAATATCCACCTTGAGTATTCCAATGACGGAGAGCGATTTCACTGCCATAAGCCACATCAGCAGGGATATCATGAGCTAAACTACTATGTTGTAAAGTGGATTGAAATTCCGGAGACATGAAACTAGCACCGTCTCCAGTATTAGTTAAACAAATGAAATGAAGGAAAAACATCCCAAGATAAAATAAGGCAGGAACAATGATCAGAAATACAACTCTAGCACCCAAATGACTTAAAAACTTCTTAGGAGAAACATCTAAATCACCTAATATCCACCATAATTGATAAACAGTCAATAAACCGACCCAACCAATAGTAAACAGACCAACCCATTTAGAACTAACAGTAGCACCAAGTCCCAATCCAGTTAAGAATAGATACCGATACCAATCTTTAGTAAATGGAACTTCATTTTCAAATTTCTTAAATCCATAACCAGTAATAGCAATAAAGAAAACCAAAGGAGAATCTAATAAAATATATCTTGATTGAGTGGCCAAAGCATTATCAATAGTCATTAAAGCGGAACCGAAGAAAGCAATCCATGGGCGACAACCAGAAGCTCTCAATGTGGCATACGCTAATAAAATAGTTAAAATACCTAAGACAGCTGGTAAGGATCTCATGGCAACATAAGGAACATAATTCGGAGAAGTTGTATACTCAACACCGATATCAGTAAACTCAAATTCTCCATCATAACCAGAAAACCATCCAACTACTGCATAAAGCATTTTTGCTAATGGTGGATGTACATCCATGAAAAACCGTCCAATGATATATTTTCTGGCAAATCCTCCGAAATGGACTTCATCGAATACAACAGATGCAGGTTCAGCCAATTTATATAATCGTACAAAAAGAGCAAATGCTGTAACTATAGGTAAAAGTTTTGTATCCCAACCATGTAAAGACCGTTCTTTAGCTAGATTTGAAGGAACAGTTGTTTTTCTGTACTTTGAAATACCGGAAGCAATTTTAACGTCATCGTCACCAATAGCAGTAGCAGTTTTTCTGCCATTGGATTTTTTTTCACTCTTAACCATCTTTCTTCCTTTTATATACTGGGAAAATTGTTAGCAAAAAGATTCTCAGTCAACAAAAACAAAAACAACCGCAGCCAAATCGGGTCCGATGGCTAGGACCTGCCCCCATCCCCTGATACACATCTCCCACGACATATCTATCAACATAATTTTGATAGAACAAGTGATGAAATTTCAGGAGAGACAATAGACAATAGACTATCAGAGCATCAGGAAACCAGTCACAAGCTTTGCAAAGAAGGATTATCCAAACTATTTAAGTTCCTCCCTTTTTCAGTTCCAATTGACTAACAATTTACCTTGGAAAACCTGTTTTGAAAAAATCCGCTATCTCACCTTTCTTTACTAGTTCGCGTTCTAATGGACTGTCGATTCAAATGATTCGAATCCTCTACCAGTAGAATTTAAAAATCAAATCAATCCAAAATTTCTCCCTTATTTCTTCGAAGAATAACAAATCAAAGGGTGAAATTTGAATGAACAGCACAATTGATCAAAGAGTGGAATTTAAATTAAAACACACTTGGAATGAGTGGGTCAGTGGGTCTACGACAGGAAGATCTGAAGATGATGCCAACAAACGCGTTACGGCCCTCGAACCAGCCGCACGATCACCTTCGATCGATCGATCAATTTGGGCCTCTAATGAGGAGCTCAAGATTTCATCTGCATGTGCGGTTGTTCTGCATCCGCTGCGGCTGTTTTTGTTTGACTTAAATGGGGGTTCGCTGTACAAACATTGTGTGCATACTTAATGTTAACGGTTAGCGCAAAGCTCTAATTAAGCTCTGGTTTGAACAAAGCCAACTAACTCTATTTGTTATTTGGGCTGCTCGACGGGCAGGGGGAGAGGCAGAGAGCCAACAGACTTGCTCCAACTAATTTCTGCGGGAAAATATCAATCATGCTATGGCAGGCAGACTGAGGCTGTAATATAGTGGTTGTTGGAGCTTGCAAAGGAACTGATAATGTAGCAGATTATAGTAGTGGTTGGTAGTACTTGGTACTGGGTCAGTTTGCAGTAGCAGCTTGTAAATTAACGGCCTATAGCAGTGCCAGCAGCAGCTGTCTAGGGGAATGATCTGATCTATTTTTGGTAATAGGTAGATTAGGGCTGTCAGTGATATGTTTTAAACTTTATTTTAATCAGCCGGCAAAATGCAGACCGCAGCGAAAGTTAGCAGCGAGTCTCAGAAAATTTAGCCAGATTGTGCACCAGCAGATTGTGCACAGCAGCTTGTTAGCTGTGCAGCAGACGCGCTTCTAAGTAGATCTCTAACAATCACAGTCAGTTATAGAGGAGGAGGAGGAGGAGCGCCGGCCGGAGGAAGAGAAAGGGCTATTCATAGTTTATATCAAATTCAGGGGAGCGAGCTGACGTTAATTGCAGAATTTTAATTTGATCTGTGTATCATCTTGTCTGTTAATATTGCTTAATACAGCTTAACGTTATTTAATATCAAACCAACTTTAGTATATGTATGAAACATGTTTTACATTTAAAAGGGAATCAATCAACACATGTCACATCGAACGGAGGACCTCACGAGCGTACCGAGATCTAGGCGACTGAGGAGGAGGCTAACAAGGTGATGAAGAAAAGAAAAACGTTATCTTATTAATTTAAAAATATAAATATCTTGAAAGACTGATGCAGATAAGAAGAGATCGTTTTAGCCGGCTAGAAGAAGTTGGGACTGAGGACATAAACCGACCTCTAATACAACCAAACACCACCATTCTTACCCTCTAAAACTTCAATTAATTCACACATCTCATCTTGGTCCGGATTCCATCCTAATTTATTACTGATACGAATATGAGTCAATTGTGGTAATTTACCCTCTAATATAGCTAAACAAACATCATCAGCATGGATTTTACCTGCTTGTCCAAGCATTCCTGATGAATCCAATGTTAAATATTTTAAAGGATGTGGAACTATTCGTCCCATTGCATCCGAAGGCATATTAAGTTCTGAAAATATATGCCTAGTTAAATAATCTACTGAAACATTTAAAACTTTCAAATTCGGACATAATTTTAATATACTATCCAGAGCATTAGGACGTAATGCTGGTAATGGAAACATAACTTTTAAACTAGTTAAATGAGATCCTAATCTACCACATAGATTTCTTAAAGATTCAGAGGTTATAAATGGACAATGATTAATTGATAAATGAGTTATTGTACTTGGGAAAGTTGTTTCATTAACAAAATCGTTTGAAATACCACCAGAAAGTCCTAAATAATGAACATTTGTTGGCCAAACATGATCATATTGTTGACAAAATACTGATGATCTTGGGAATTCAAATCTTTCTAAATGTTTAGCATTACGAATAGCTAAAAATAATTCTCTTAAATCCACCGTTTCTGATACTAGACCTAAATCCAAAGTTCGTAAATTATGACATTGACGAAGTGCAACAAGAGGAGAATAACCAAAACTTGTTTGAGGTGCTATAAATGTTTCTAAATTAGCAGAACATCTTCTTAATAATCGAGCAGTATAAGAGTTTTTACCAGATTGAATAATATTTCTTAGATCAAGAACTTTGACTAATGAACCTAAATGATCACTTGAACTGATAGTATTTACGAATTGAGGATAATTGGATACACTTAATAATGGAGTATGATAAACAAATCGTAATGCTGTGTAATACCAAATCTTATTGACGTAGAGAATGCTGGTGCTTATAGGGAGAGGTAAATTAATGAAAATTATCTCTAGAATTTCTGGAGGAAGATAAAAAGAGTGATTATAATCGTTGTCGCTGTCGTCGTAGTCGTTGACATTATGACTATTATCAACAGATACAGACGATGATAGGTGATTCGTCTTTACTTTCGGTTTATAAAATCTTCCTTTCCTGTCACTTATTAAATCCGTTGAGTCATCATCTTCATCATCTTCATCATCTTCATCGTTATCTAGAGATAAAGAATCAAATTTATTCACAATGGCATTAGCAGCGGCAGCTTCGGCAGCAATTTCGGCAGCAGCAGCATCGTCATCGTCATAAACTCTCTTTTTTACTGGTACGCCCGGCCCATATCTCCTATAAGGCGGGCGTATTTTTCGAGGTCTTCGTTTATTTGCTATTTTGAAATAAATCAAAATAAAACTCTATTTCACTATTAAAAAACGTCCTGTACAGTGTCGTTTTGTTCAACAATAAGTCAAAAAAAGATAATAAATACTTTCAATATGGCACTAATAAATGTTCAACTATTAAAATTATCCGATTAGAAATCATATTTATTTTATTGTCGGAGCCGATACCCCACTAGAAACCCGTGATCCTGAACGTATTCAACTTAATTTTCAGCCGTCCATATCACGTGCGGTTAATGCGTACGCGCGCGCGCCGTAGATCACACATGTTCGCTCGAGATCTCTACAAACTTAGTACAAATAATATAAAGACCGGCCTTCTATCCCTCTATCCCTCTATCCCATCGTACTTTACTGGATTTTTTTTTTTTTTTTTTTTTT
>JAJMIF010000005.1:11344-59348 GCA_030583505.1 Sugiyamaella castrensis | reverse complement strand
GCTTCCGGTGACGCTGCCTGGTAATCAGGCATTTGCCTACCGCCTCCATCTAGATCCCTAAATCTCACTGCTCTCTAAATTTACGCTATTATAGAATAAAATAATACAGTGACAAATGATGAAAAAGATAGACAAATAGAGCGATGCTGTACACAACTATAACTGACAGTAGAATGAACTTTAACTAAAGATCATTGCTTTTGATACCATTGCAAATCTTTTATATCTTTTGATGAAGTAATAACGAGCCACTACCAAACTGAACACCATGAACCTCATACCTTCTCCAACTTCAGCCGGCTTCGTAGATAAGGCCAATCTCTTTTCATATTGTCTAATTCCCAGGACTCCAAAAGAGCTCAAACTAACGAAGAAGTAATGCAGTTACCAAGTGTATAGGTTAGGTTATATTTCTTTGTATGAAAAGTAAATCAAACTAAATTATCCGATAACGTGCTTCACCCAAGTCGCCGGAAGCAGACAAACGCGAAGAAGACGTGTGGACACTTCGGATGCAGGACCTGTTAACTACGTCTAGAGGTCATCCGAATATTAAGACAGTCAGCTGAAGGCACTTACTACTCAACTTCCACCTCAGCGGCCAAAAGTTCACCCACAACCAGAGACAAGGACTAGCTTTCATCGGATTTCACGGTAGTGGCCATGGGACGGGGTCACAGCAGCCCAACTGCCCCCGAAGTCCACACAACGGATGTGATTTAAGTTTTTCGTCGTTCACGGTTAAGATTGTCTTAAGATCATTCATCTAAGTCCAGATAAAGAGGTGACTGGGAATATGGGGTCTATGTCCGCCGGCTGGGATAGGCAAGCGTATTATTCGCTTGGCTCGATGGATCTACCGAAATCCACTTATCCAAGAGTAATTTAGTTAGGCTTATGTGACGCGAGACACACATCAGTGGGCAGCTAACTTAAAAAGTTACGTTATAACTGTTACATAAATTGAAATTGAGTTGGCAAGCGCATAGGATAACGCAGGAACAGGCAGCGCTAATTAGCGATTATCTTAGAGAGAGACCCAATTATGATTGACCAACTTAGCTACAACTGGAAGTTTGTTAATAATCAGGGGAGTAAAATAGAATCGGCCCAATCGGGAACTCTGCCATTTGTTCGTTCGCCGCAACTTATATAGAGCAGCAGTACGCGCGTCAACTTAACCCTGTTAACGTTAACAACAACTCTTAGCTTTCCACATTAGGCAAACCGCCTGTGCATTATGCCATTTTGTAGTAACCAGTTAAGTTAGTCGAATCGAAATCAATGACAAAAAACATCAATGTTTGGCCAAAATTAGGAGTAGATTCAGCAAGTGGCCAGGCGTTGTTCATCCAATTCTGCCTCCGGCGCCTGGCTTGAGCGAATTGCTCCAGCACTTATATCGGAGATCTGAGCAGACCCCTCTGGAGGACCAGACGGATGGCCCGTGTAGAGCCCACCAATCTCCGGAGAAAAAGCTAAGATCTTTCTTTCTAGAGAAGGGGATGTTTAAATTCTCTAATTTGCGTATCGGGACTTTTACAGGTCCCTGCTTCCTGCATATGTAAGTTAGGTAATTTCCATTAACTTAACACAAAGAATATTTGTAACTAAGAATAGATCAGGGATCTACCTCGATCCGTAGCTTCGATCGAGCCTAAGTGTGCTTAGGAAAAATCTTCTTGCAAAAGCTTGTCATATCGGAGGGATAAGTCCGGCACATGTTAATATTGCTGTGACGTACATAACTTACATAACTGTTAACCACGTTAAAAAATTAACGCTAACTTAATAGAACACAGAGCTTGCAGAGAATGGCACAGCACTCCGAAACTAGTTAGGTGCCTATTGAATTCCAAGAGAATTAGTTAAAAAGGAGTGCATATTGTTTAATTTAAACTTATGGGCGGATTGGTAGGATATTAAGGGGTTAGTTAATTAAAACCAGTTAAAGAGATAAGAATTCATGGGGGCAAGTAAACTTTAAAAGATGGTGAAAAATCCTTAACCTTTTAGTTATCAGTTTTCGCTTAGCGTGGCAGCAGTCAAATGAACCAAACCTACAGTTCATGGTTCCTCATCGAAGATGTAAGGACATTGAACTAGATAGCAGTTAAGTTCTCGTGTGGGTGTAAAGTTATAACTTAAAGTTAGTAGTAAAGTTAGTACAGAACGTGTACTAAGTTATACATAAAACTGGTTTTATAGCCTTGCAGGGGATCTGACGCACAAATTTAGATCTAAAGATCTTGAGATTTGCGTAATGTTTAATCAACTTGTAGAATAATTGAGTCTGGCATAAGTTAACTCTAGTATTAATAGTAGTAGCGGTTAGCAGATAGTCAGTAGTGTAACGTATGTAAATAGAATATGAACAGAGAGTCAGGAATTAAACGAGTAATGTTGAATTTGCTGACCAGATGGCCATTAGTAGTGGCCTAGGAGAAGTGGAACAGACTGCACATACCGATGCGGCACGTTAGCAATCTATTTATGTCCGAATACTTTTTACCAGCTTATAAGAACAGCACATACCATACTGTACTGTACTGTATAAAATATAGTTAAATCAGATCGGGCAAAATGCATGGGCATCCGAATCTGTGCCAGGGCCAACACTGTGTGGGCCAATACTGTCAGTAAGCTATATGCGGTAACTGCGTTACTACTTTAACAGTGTAGCGTTTGAAGCACGAAGCATTTGATCATCTCTCTCTCAATAGTCTTTTACGTTCTCTTTCTTTCTTTCTCATTTTTTCATTTTTCTTCTAGACACTATTAGTATTTGTACCAACTTGAAATATTTTTTCAACTAAAGCAGAGTTTGTTTGTCTACTATCTAGTAGTCTGGCCAATATAATTTGTTTCACGCAGTTTCTGAAACTCAATCACGATCAGGAGTTATCTATCAGGTGAACTGATTTGGTTGATTGATTAGTTAATTGTTTGATTTGCTGGTTGATAGATTGATTCGTTCATTGGCTGGTTGTATTGGTTGTATTGGTTGATCGGTTGTTGTATTGGTTGATTGGTTGTATTGGTTGTATTGGTTGTATTGGTTGTATTGGTTGATTGGTTGATTGGTTGATTGGTTGATTGGTTGATTGGTTGATTGGTTGATTGGTTGATTGGTTGATTGGTTGATTGGTTGATTGGTTGATTGGTTGATTGTTTGATAGGTTGATTCATTGTTTTACTCGTTTATTGTTTGATTGAAACTGAAGTTAACAAATCGCGTTAAATTACTGTTATTGAATTGAAGAGCAGTTAGTAAGACTCTGATCAAGTACTATTTCCAGTATCACATTATCATTCACATCAAAATGAAAATGAGACTACCTCATACCCTTTTCTTATCTTGCGCCGTTGCCGCAATCTTCGCAACTATTTGGTACATGTTCTCAATTTCTTCTATGGATTTAACTTCTCCTTTCGGTCCTCCACCTCCACCTCCTACTCCTAGTCCAAGTGTAGCAGAAATAGAACTTAAAAAATTGAAAGAATTTTTACTTCAAAAAGAAAAAGAAGTGGCTGAAAAAGATGAAAAATTGAAAAAAACTGAAGAAGAGAAGCAATCTTTAGTTCAGAAAGAAAAAGAATTAAGAGAAAAAGAGGAAGAAGCTCGTAGAATTGAAAAACAGAAACAGGAAGAAGAACAAAAGAAAAAAGAAGAGGAAGAACAGAAACGTAAACAGGAGGAAGAAAAAAAAGAAAAGGAAAAAAAAGAAAAGGAAGAAGCTGCTAGCAGACTAAGTGATGCTTATCATACTATAAGAACTAAAATGTTATTGGAAGAACATAAGCTACTTGAACCTATTATTATTCCTGATGAAGAAAAATCTCGTTTGAAATTAACTGATTCTTCTGGTAATTTAGTTCCTAATAAAAAGAAAATTCTTTTATTATCAGCTTTTGATGGTGCTGGTTCAACTGCAACTAATTTAACTGAATTAGTAATGAAAAATCGTGATGAATATTGTAAATATCACGGATATATTCATCTTTTTATTAATACAACAAAATATCAAAAAGATGTAACTTTAGAACGACCTCCTGTTTGGTGGAAAATACCTGCTCTAAAAGAAGCTTTTAATAGATACCCTGAAGTTGAATGGATATGGTGGATTGATACTGATTTAATTATTACAAATGAACAAATCGATCTTGCTGAACATGTTTTAAATCCTTATGTTTTACGTGAAAGATTAACTTATGATAGACCAATTAATGATTTAGGTGATCGAATAAGTGGTCTTACGTATCCTGATAGATCAAGAGTTGATATTAGTAAAATTGATCTTATTTTCACTCAAGATCAAATAGGAATTAATGCTGGTTCTTTTTTTATTAAAAGATCTCAATTTTCCGAATTTATATTGGATATCTGGGGTGACGATTTGTTAATTGAACATCGTTTTTTTAGAGAGGAACAAGATGCTTACATTTATTTATTTATGAATCATCAAACTATTTTTGAGCATACTGGGTTAGTACCTCAAAGATTAATGAATTCATATACGAATTATTATCTTTCCACTTCTAATTGGCGTGAAGGAGATTTAGCAATTCATTTTGCTGGTCATAATAAAGGCGATTTTTTTGAGGGACAATTTAGGGAACATTGGAATAAAAGGATAAGAGTTCCAAAGGAATATCAGATTGATTAAAACTTTATATGAACATGAGATAAAGTTTTTTTTGTTTTATGTTCCTTGGTTTTTAACTTCTTCAGCGTGAGATGATTTTTTTTTTATGCATAGATAGGAACTTTAATACAATTGGGGCGAAGGCGCAAATGAAACATTCCGTAACAATGGAATTGTAATAATAGTGAGATATAGTAGGATGGGATGTATTTTGTAATTTTTATTAACTAATATTAAGTTGTACTCCACACCGTTATTCAGCTGCTCTTATCTCGTCAGAGGGTGGTGGCTGGGCCCGTATCTCTCGGGTCTGCTCCAGATCCTTCGTTGAAACTAGTTCTCCAGTCACTGGAATTATGCCCCGATACCTACTCTTTCACCTCCAGAGGCCTGAACCCCTGGATCCAGATCTCTTGATAGGTACGAGGCTTCAGCTGGACTGACTTGGATTTAGTCTGAGTCGAACCAGTGGTTGACTCCTCATCAGACAGACAAATATAAATAACGGGTTTTAAAATGGATGCTAGTTCTCCGGCAACTCCCCAGCTCTCGTTCTTATTCATGACGAGTGTTCCGAGAGCTAGGCTTGGAGATCACCACCCTTGATACTGACCGTATATGTGTGTACTAACTTAACGTATACGTACGTATAACTTATATAACTGTTAACGATGAACGCGTACGTACGCGCATACTAAAATCACGTGGTATTAGTTACGGCGCGCGCTCGCAGAGCAGCAGTACAGAGAAATGTCAATAATGAAATGTTATTGCAAGTAGCTGGACACAGCTATATTGATAGGATATTCGGTCTAGGACTAGTAGCGACTAACTAGCTAAAAGGTAGTGATACTAGTGACCCTCGGGAATAGCACAAGGTAGTAGTATTCCTTTGTATTTCATAACTGAGATAAAGAACTAGAACAATATTATATATATAATAATAAGAAACAAACACAATAGGGCAAGGGTGGTGAAGAAGAAGTAGAAGGGTCTACTACACGATAAGACATGCATGAGTTCTAGAATGAACCGCCAGCAGTAAAGCTACAGATACGCTAACTTAAAGTTTTCAGCCTGTTGTCGTTTATGAATGACACCGACACCCAGGAATATACAGGGAATTTATAGGGAGAGAGAAAAAATCAGAGAAACCGCCAAGGTCTCTCCAGCCCCTCCTAGTCGTTGGCTTAATTCCATGTTAGGCAAAGTTTAATTTTTCAGCAAGGCATAGCGCAAGATCACCTGACTGGACTAACTAAATTTATTAATTAAAATAATATTTTATTATTATTTTAAGTAACGTTAACGTTAGTTTTTTTTTGAATAACATTAATGCAGCATGTGTGCATGCACAGTATAAAGTTAACTACACTCGAGAAGTGGGGGCAGTTAGCCGGTTAGAACGGTAGAGAGCTATGGGGTTCTGGGGGAGTCAGCCGGTTACACGGTAGCTATGGGGTTCTGGGGCAGCTCTCCTGTCCTCAAAGAAAAGGGCTACCTCCGGCTACTGGACTCTCGAGACGCTGCGGTCTAAGCCACAACCGATTTGTTGGCGCCGGCCGATAGAACAACGGCTGTGTATGCTGCAAACAGATTAAAACTCCCAAACGCATTAGGATAAACTCCGAACCAACCCCCAAATCAGATAACCAACCAACAATTAAACGTGATAAGCTTACATAAGTACGTTATTATTACTAACTAGGGACTGAGATTCTAACCTGTTACTACTATTCTTATAGCTTTGGAGTAATGAACAGGATATTTTTTCTTCAATAGACTTTAACGGTTAAATGCTATAACGTTTAAGTGAGAGAACATCTCCAACCTTCAACTACTACTCCAAACTGCTAGTAGCTCCACAACGGCTCAAAAACTCCCTGCACACTCTACTCTTCGCATTAAGTTGGGCTCTACGCACTGCGCCCTCCTCCTGCTCCCCTGCGCTCAAACTGTGCAATGCTAACCGCTTCCCACGACCCACTACCCACTACCCACTACCCACTACCCACTACCCACTACCCACTACCCACTACCCACTACCCACTACCCACTTCCCACTACTCACTACCCACTACCCTCTACCCACTACCCTCTACCCTCTACCCACTACTCACTACCCACTTCCCTCTACCCACTACTCACTTCCCACTACCCAAGACGTACATAACGTCGTTACTCTATCAGACCCAAGACTCGTCCGACCCAACGTACCATCTTTCTATCTACTTTCAAAGTTTGACATTTGTTAAGCTTCGTCTTTGATCTTTCATCTCGATCTTTCATCTCGATCTTTCATCTCGATCTTTCTCTTTCGGTATCAATATCCATTCAAGTGATATATAGTCTGTATATATCGTTATCATTTTATTGCCAAGGATTCTATCTATCTATATTAGGAATTTTCAGTCTTTATTCTCTTTATAGTTGAGTTTTGATTTTGATTAATATTGACATAATATATATGAATTAGAAAGAGAGGTAGATTTTTTTGAGGAGTATAAATTTGAACAATAGATTTGATTCCGGTTGAGTCTTTTCTTTCTGGTCTATTTTTGGTTTATTTATAAATTTCATCGTCTTTTTTCGGAACTCATTGACAGTATATTTGATATATGTATCCGTCTCAGATAAGGATATAGTTCAATTTCAGTGTTCTCTCTCTCTCTTTCTTGGTATTCTCAATCTCAATCTTTATAAATCACTTTCTTAAAGTAAGTAAATGGTAGTGGGGGACAAAATATTGGTCGGTGTTTTATTTGGTTTTTTGTTGTATTAACGGTTAGCAGAATAAATCATGCATCGAAATAGGTCTCGAGCTATGACAGTGCCTTCACGGCCTGCGATTTCAACATCATCGGGAACCGCAAGTCCTGCTGATCAAGATGATCCTCATTCTATTTTAACTGGATTTGGTAATGATAACGGCGGTACTGGTAGTGGTAGTGGATTTCGAGCTGTTTCAAATGCTTCTTCTTCTTCTTCTTCTACATCAAATCTACCTCAGAAATTGAAAAGTTTATTTAGATTTGGTTCATTCTCTTCAACTGCAGGTGCTGGCACTGTTAGTAATACCGATTCTTCTTCTTCTCCTTCTCCACCAGATGTAATTTCTTCTGGTCAACAAACTCCAGTTCAATTATCAATGATTCTTACAGAAGAAATACCAAATCCTTATAGAAAGAGTTCACCGCAAATTATAGATGATAGTGATGATGGTGGTCCTGGAACTGGTAACAGTAGTATCTATGGTTCTTCATCTCCAAGCGGTATTTTATTCCCAAATGTTGTAGAGGATACTAGTAGTGTTAGTACAACTACTGCTGCTACATCAGCATTACCAAAACTATCCAAGAAATCTATTTTTGGAAGACTACGTTCACCTTCCAGTCCTTCACCGATTTCTCTGTCACCAAATCTGTCGGCTGGACCAGAAGAATTATTACAGCCACCTCCTCCTTTACCAAGGGGATTATCGGAGAGTGGTCAGAATAGTCCTTTATTAGTACCTTTAGTTCCGTCAAATCAACTTTCTGCTGCACCTGATACGGTTGTTTCTGCTAACTTTAATTTTGCATATAAAGGACAACCTCCACATGTTCAACAACAGCCTCCAAAACAACAACAGCAGCAGCAGCAGCAGCAGCAGCATCAGCATCAGCATCAGCATCATCAACAACATCAACGAGTAAAATCCAATCCATCTCGTAGAGGAACTAGTCATTCTATATTTTCTCTTTCGACTTTATTAGGCGATCATAAATCATCTGCTAGCAACAACAATGCTACTGATACTAGTAGTAACACAATTGTTACAATGATATCATCCTCTAGTACGACTAATATGAATAACAATTATTCAAACAATAGTATTAGTCATTTTAATACCAGTACTACTACAGAACCATCAGCCTCACAACTACCTCCTCCACCTCCCCATCATATATCTACCCCTACTCCCCCATCGGCATCTGACAGTTTGGCTCCTCCAAGCAAAGGTATATTTTCAAGAAACCTAAGAAGAGTAGCTTCTGCTCCCAATGAAATAAAAAATATGCTTTTAAGCAACTCACCACAACTTGGCTCTGGTGAATTAACTGAGCAGGATGAAACAAGTGAATTAGATGATGACACTACTGTTTTATTAACTCCTCAGGCAATTAACTCTAATGCTAATGCTAGTAGGAGTAAATCAATAGTAACAACATCAGCAGTTTCCACATCAGCAGCTTCCACATCAGCAGTTTCTACATCAGCAACTTCGACTCCAAAATCATCTTCTGTAGGAAATCGTTCACCTGTAACCAAAGCATCCAACCGTTCCTATTCCCGTAGTGCTATAAAAATCAGCAGTGCAGAAGTTGGACCATCCTCTTTCGAAAAGATTAAACTGCTTGGCAAAGGTGATGTTGGTAAAGTTTATCTTGTTCGTGAAAAGAGAACCAATCATTTATATGCCATGAAAGTTCTTAGTAAACGAGAAATGATTAAAAGAAATAAAATCAAACGTGCTTTAGCCGAACAAGAGATTCTCGCTACAAGTAACCATCCTTTCATTGTTACATTGTATCATTCTTTCCAGTCTGATGAACATTTATATCTTTGTATGGAATATTGTATGGGCGGGGAATTTTTCAGAGCATTACAAACTCGTGAAGGCAAATGTTTAAAAGAGGAGGATGCTAGATTCTATGCGGCAGAAGTCACTGCCGCTTTAGAATATTTGCATTTGATGGGTTATATTTATCGAGATTTAAAACCAGAAAATATTCTTCTCCATCAATCTGGTCATATTATGCTTTCAGATTTTGATTTATCCAAACAATCAGGTTCAGAAGCTGCCCCAACAATTGTTAATGGTGGTGGTCGAAGTGGTAGTAGTTCTAGTAGTAATTTATTTGCTATTGATACAAAGGCATGTATAGCTGATTTTAGAACTAATTCTTTTGTTGGCACAGAGGAATATATTGCTCCTGAAGTCATTCGTGGTAATGGTCATACGAGTGCTGTTGATTGGTGGACTTTAGGAATATTGGTTTATGAAATGCTGTTTGGTACCACTCCGTTTAAGGGCAAGAATCGTAACGCTACATTTGCCAATATTTTAAAGAATGATGTAACATTTTATGATCAACAGCCTATTTCCAGTGCTTGTAAATCAATTATTCGTAAATTGTTGATTAAGGATGAAAACAAAAGATTAGGATCTCGAGCAGGTGCCTCTGATATCAAAGGTCATCCGTTTTTCAAAACAACTCAATGGGCTTTATTAAGGAATCAAGTACCACCCATTATACCCGTTCATGGAAAGGGTAGAGATGCAGTTAATTTCCGTAATATGAAAGAGAGTGGTAGTGTAGATTTCGATGAGGAAGCATATACTGGACCATCGAATAATGGGGGCACTACTGACGAATCGTCTGGTGATCCTAGTGAACCAGTTCGATATGCTCCTGATCCTTTCCTTAATTTCAATTCTATCACTTTACACCATGATGGATTTGACGGTAATGAAGATGATGGGGCTTATTATGATGATGATGATAGTAGTGATGATAATAATGATGAAATTAAAAGTTCAAAACGACAAGTGAATTATAGTAAAAACAATGGCAGTGGGCGTAGTAGTGGTCCTAATTCAGATACAGCTGTTCCATCGCCAGTTAAGGAAAAGTCTGCACATCCTTCTTATATTGGTTTTGGGTCTGATATTGAGGCGGATATTACAGGTCATCATAGCATATTTTCGAATGGGTCTACACCGAATGGATCCAGCCTGTTCAAGCCATATTTTAAAGGATTTTCTGCCACGCTGAAGCAAAGTTAGCATATAGTAACTGGAATGCGATTTGTATGGAATAAAAAACGATATAAGCAAATGACCACGAAAAGTACGAAGCGAGTACGAAGCGACAGTATGTAATCTGGAGTGCCTTGTGGGCCGAGTGCCCTGTGGGCCGCCCCCAGTCACTGGAGGTGGGCCATGGGTACCTAAGATAGTCTCCCAGCCGCCAAAGACGAAAAAGGTATCAGAATAATTTGGTCTGGGGCCCCGAGCGAAGAGAGAAGAGCTTGCCGGTAGTAGACGAGGATAAAACAAATAAAATTACAGAAATACATTCTAAGTCTAACAAGCGTCAAAAGATAATAATCCTCTAGTCCACGAATACGATCCTAAGATGATAACAACTAAAGCAAACCCGCATCCTATTGATGCAGCACCATATAAATAAGCGTTGCGCTTGAGGTGAAAACCGTGCAGTTCAGAAATAAATGAACTAATAGTTGAAAAGTTACCACAAAACCCATCTTCCATTGCCCGGATGATTTGACATTTAAGTACACTGGAAACAAGTAATTTGCCAGATCCATTAGGACCCTTTCCATATTGCAAAATAATTAAAATAGAAATCAAAATGGTTGCTAACATATTAGCGGAAAACGTTCCTATAAGAAATCTTTTGCTCACTCTATTAAACAATCTAGAGGCCCAAAATCTAGAATATACCCCAAGTGGGCCAAACAGGCAGGAAAATGTCCAATAACGCCAATTTGGAATTAAAATACTTAAAACTAAAACTGCAATCCATGCGAAAAGTCCAATAGTTGCTAAAAGAAGTTCTAATATTAAAGTATATCTTGCGATAGAAACTGGTAAAAATTTCTCAAATGCATCGGCTATATGACGTCCTAAAAAGAACCCGCCAAATGAGACACTTAGAGTTACAATCATATAACTTAGAAAAACCATAACACCATATCCAGGATTTGGGTAACTAAGAGTCGAATCTGCTACGCCGCGAGGTTGAAGAGCAGAAAGTTCAAATAAAGCTATCATAAATGATGAGAATGAAGTGATACTACCACAAACACCAGTCGCTAACCCAATATATAAAGGAATGTCTCCTTTTTGTGTATAAGTTCGTCGAAGAATTTTTCCCGACCCACCATGTTCAACTAATTCGCTAGGTTCCATTTGCTCAATAACAATCAGGTCGCCAAAAAGGGCCTGGCTTCTGACTAATATACCCATCACCAAACAACCAGCAAAATTACTCCAAAGGACACCTCCATACTGAGATCCTTGGAAAGCAGTTAATCGATTGAGTCCAAGTCTTGCTAATACACCAGTAATTCCAAAAAATGCTAACAGCAGATGTAATATAGCCACATCGACATATTTATTTGAAATAATTGAGAGAAAAACCTGCCGTCTTCGATGATGATGGTGGTGATGGTGATGGTGATGACGGCTATGTTGACTATGATGGCTAGGAAGATGATGAAGATTATTATCATTACCATATATATTTGTATCTTGAAGTTCGATTCCATTCTCGATTTCCGTTGCACTTCCGTTTCCAATGTTATCAGTTCTATCTCCGTTTTCATTTCCGTTGTCATTTAAATTTTTTTCTATATCATTATGATCATATTCTAAGTCCGAATCTTCTTTTCCTAGACTTTCATTTACTGGAGTTTCACCAGGACTTCCGTCTAACGAAGTTTCATTTAGTGGAGTTCCATCTAGACTTCCATCTAATGGAGTTTCATCTAATGGAATTTCATTACGCGTCAACGATTCGGTCGACGGATTACTCAAACTCATTATAACCACAACGCCTTCCTACTATACAATCCGTTTTCTGTCATCAGATAATGAATGAAAGATACTGTTAGACTTGAAAGTTAGAGAGAAAAATCCAAAATCTTATCAACGGCAATGTACGTTATCGCAGATGCGGCGCATGCATGCATGCAAAGGTGATACATGTCACGTGCCAATTGGCCTGTGCGCGGAAGCGTGCAATATGCGGGTTGGTTGGCTGAGCTAGCGAGAGTTGGCGTCAGGAAAATGGGACAAATAAACTGGTCTCCAAATTGGATTTAATGGATTAGAAGGTATAGCCATACAAGTAACAATTGGAGGGTGGATATGATAGTAACTATTACACTGCCCGGAATCTATATGAATTTTTCGGTTGGTACGTACGTACGCGTATACGTCGGAAGGAGCTGCAAATCATGTGATGAATTAATTAATATATTAAGTTCCGCGCGGCTAGCGGTTGGCGAGAGATCCATGTACTTCGTGAAAAACGACTTCTGACATTTGAACCAAATCTCGAACAATAACAACCAGAAAATAACAATGCCATCAGTGGAGTTAACAGAGTCGTTATTGGCTGAAAAGTTCGATATAAAGGAAGCATATCTTAAATTTCTTCGAGATGATCCTGAAATGACCATGCCTGTGGCGGCCATTGAATCACTTGTGGCACTTATGAAGATTACTCAACGTAAGTTTATATTACGACCTGCTACGATCCAAACTGGATTGAGACACCCTGAGTGAAAAGAACAACAGGGTGTCGTAATTTTTTTTTTTTCTTTTTCTTTTTCTTTTTCTTTTTCTTTTTCTTTTTCTTTTCACCCAATTCTAACTCTCTTTAGCTTCAACCTCTTCAGAACTTATTCAACTCCTTGAAAAAGCTACTTCAACTTTAAAAAATAGTGTTAAAAATTCTATCTCCTTATCAGCTGGTTGTGATCTATTTCTTCGATTTGTATTAAGAAATATCCATAGTGAATATAATCAAGATTGGGAAGCTTGTAAACAACATTTGGTAGAAAACGGCCGCTTATTTGCTGATAGAGCAAAAGCTTCAAGAACAAAAATTGCTCAAGTAGGTCTACCATTTATTCGAGACGATGATGTTATTCTTGTTCATGGTAGATCTCGTGCAGTTTCCACATTACTTTTACATGCTGCTTCTCAATATGTAAGATTTCGAGTTTATATTACTGAAGCACGAATTTCTGGTGAGGGTAATGTTATGGCCAAAACGTTGAGGGAAAAGGGCATTCCTGTTTGTCAGATTCCTGATTCAGCTGTTGGATATGTTATTGATAAAGTAGATAAGATCTTTTTTGGTGCTGAAGGTGTAGCAGAATCTGGTGGAGTGATCAATCAAATGGGAAGTTATCAAATTGCAGTGTTGGCTAAAAATGCCCATACTCCTGTTTACGTCTTAGCGGAAAGTCATAAGTTTGTTCGATTATATCCATTATCTCCTAATGATTTACCTACTGAGTATCCACTGGAATTCACAACCGATATAAATTCTCAACGGGATATATCTGAAGTACCTCAAGTTGATTTTACTCCTCACCAATATGTAACTGCATTAATTACTGACTTGGGTACTTTAACACCGAGTGGTGTTAGTGAAGAGTTGATTAAAATTTGGTTTGATTAATAGATTTATGATTATGATTATGACTCGCAATATTTGGGAGATGGGGTTGCCTCTGGCAGCTGACTGTGCCACAGACCCCTAGGCTCGCTTGCCTCACGCTCTGGATGCTCTGATATGATAGCTGTGGGTGATGAGTTCCTAATTATGTGACAGTGATATGGGGCAGAGCCCCTGCCACCAGAGAGACATTATATTCAGAAAATAAATAAGCTTTGTTTTTGTTATTATATCTGTAATTTATCAGTATACTCTGTTAATGTGGTTTCCGAAGCCAAAATATCCTTATTATCAGTAACAAATTTGTCAGCCATATCCCAAGACTCGTTACTATCTCTATCATGCCATTGTAATTGAAGGAATTCTTCTTCATCAGCCAGTTTCCTAGCTGCTAATGCTCCAGAGTATTTAGGTGCAAATTCACCAGATGATTTGGCAGACATTTGAATTGCACGTGCTTCTCTAGGTTTTGTAGGATCAGTTTTCATCATCCTATTAGCTTCTTTCTCAGCACTGACATGTTTATCAAAATATCTGAATTGTGGTCTTAATTGTGCAACGCTCTCAATTGGTGATACATGAAGTTCACCATCTCTAAAAACACCCGCCATGTATCTACCTTGACCAGTTTTTAATACACCCGCAAATGTTTGTCTATCAACTTTATTCCATTTATCGCCTTTTTCTTCATCGTAGAATTTAGTAGTATCCATTGGAATATCTACTTCAATAATTCCTGATTTAGGTTTTAATCTTGATTCAATAATACCAGTTCCTTGAGCATCAACAAGTGGACGTAATGCTGATCTAGTAGGATATTGTAATATATGCAATTTTTGGCCAAGAACCTGAGAAGAATAAACTGGAAACTCACGAACAACTGGATCATCTAATTCTGTTTCTGGCTCTGGCTCTGGCTCTGGCTCTGGCTCTGGCTCTTGTTCAGTATCTACACCTCCATTTATTCTGATTCTTCGACCAGCTGTTTTTAACTTTACGGTGGCTTCATTTATTTCATGTCCATTTTTACTAGTTTCTTCTTGAGTATCTTCAGGTATTATTGTTTGCTTGGCTTCATTCATTTCAACATCGCTATCAAATACAGCTAAGTGGTCAAAATCACTATCATTATCTTCCTCTTGAGGGACGAATAATTCGTTATCATCGTCAGGTTTTTCCTCGCGAGACATATTTATAACTTGAAACTCCAGACCAATAGAGAGAAACCGAACCGATGAGATCTAGGAGAAAGAGACAGATGGAGATCGGAAAATCTCCAAAAAAATATATGCAGAGATCCCTGGACATAAGTTATCCCGATATTGTGATATTATGATTATTATTTTTCTATTAAGTATTTTAAAAAAAGTGCATGTCGGTGATCAGGTCAGTGTTTTCAAGTTGCTTGCGGGTCTTACTATAGTAAATCAACATAGTTTGTGTGTCACTGTCCTGATATTGAGTTCAAATACATATATGTATTTTTTCAGTTTTTGGAGGTAAACGAACTTTGTTGAAGGCAAGTCACAAGTGAACTGGCCCTTAATATCTTTTATCTTTTACTATTCTTTCATCATATTCTACGTTGTCCGTCTTATATCTTGGTATAACTGTGATATTTGCGTGTGCTCTGAATAGTATCTAGCACGCCCCAAACACCGGAGGCAATACATCTTATGCTCAAAGATCGATCTCCATATAATCTAGTCAGATCCAGATAAATTACTTTTTCCTGTCGATCCCTTCAATGAAAATTTCAATCTCCTAACCCGGATAAGTTACTATTTTTGATGGAGATAAAAATATTTATTTTGATCTTATCAATTTTTCCAAGAGCTCCCTAATTTTTTTTTTTTTTGCCATTGAATTTTTAGAAGGATTATTTTTTTTATTGTTTTGCTATAGATCAGCCCCCCTTTTAAACAATGTCGGATGACGGATTATTACTGAATTTCAGTACTGAACCAACATCTTCTGCTTCTGTTCGAAAATCAACTAAAATTCAAGGAGGAAGATGGAAGGATAGATTGAAGGTAAAAAGAGCTCAAGTTAAACAATTTGAGAAAGAAAATCCCCAGGTTCGTGTTGCCAGACTAGCCAAGGAAAAGTCATTTAGAGATAAAGTCAACCTAGCAAAAGAAAATCGAACCATAGCTCTTGCTAGAAAAGAAAAGGAAGCGGATGGGGGAATAGATCAACCTCGACCTGATAGACGTAGTAGCAACAGTACTTTTAAAAGACCTACAAATTCTCAAAAGGCAACTCATCCTGGAGTGAATTTAAATCCTGAAGATAAAAACACTTTTGTTTCTTCTCTTTTCTCATCTAATCCTACGCAATCTATCATAAAAGAAGAAGATGATAAGGATGAGGATGAAATTGCAAGTCATGAAGCATCTAATGCCCCTCTAAAAGATGATACAACATTCCCTGGACTTGGTCTAAATCCTATTTTAACTAATCAATTAAATAATAAGATGAAAATCTCTACTCCAACTAGAATACAAAGAGGTTCTTTACCTCGGTTAATATCAACGAATCGTGATATATTCATTCAAGCTCAAACTGGATCGGGTAAAACTCTCGCATACGTTTTACCTATCTTACAAAGATTAATGTCGACTCCAGATATAACTAGAGAGTCTGGTCTTTTTGCACTTATTTTGGCTCCCACCAGAGAGCTTTCGAATCAAATTTATTCAGTAATTGAAAATTTAGTTAGTGCTTGTCATTGGATAGTTCCAGGGATTGTTATTGGTGGAGAAAAGAAAAAATCTGAAAAGGCCCGAATTCGTAAAGGAATTAATATATTAGTTGCAACTCCTGGTCGATTGGCTGATCATTTCGATAATACTGAATCTTTGGATTTATCACAAATACGATGGGTTGTACTTGATGAGGGTGATAGATTAATGGAATTAGGATTTGAAGAAACAATTACTAAAATTTTAACAATGGTCGGAAAATGTTCTTTAATAAGAGAATCTAGTAAAAGATGGCCGACATTACCTACAAAAAGAGTAAATATTCTTTGCTCTGCCACAATCAGAGATGATGTCAAAAGATTGGAACAATTATCACTATCACATGCAGAATGGGTTAATCCAGAGAGTGTAAGTGAATCTTCTTCGTCGACTTTAATCAATCATGATCATTTTGCTCCTGCTCAATTGGTTCAGCAATCTGTTATAGTTCCTGCTAAGCTTCGACTTGTTACACTGGCTGCCCTTCTGAAAACATTGGCTCGTACAAAGAAGGGCTCAAGAACAATCGTTTTCTTTTCATGTTCCGATTCAGTAGATTTTCATTTTAGAGTATTCACTAAGGGTGGGAAAAGTTTAGTATCAGCAACGGCAAGATCTGCCTTGAATGACGATAGTGATGATGAAGGTTCTTCATCTTCAAATCAAGCAACTGTAATGAAATCTTTAGATTTAGAAGATACAGTTGTATATAAATTACATGGTTCTCTTAATCAACAACTTAGAACTTCAACTTTATCGGCATTTTCAGCAAAGGAAAAAGATACATCTATGTCTTCGATTTTATTTTCTACTGATGTTGCGTCGCGTGGCCTTGATTTACCCCATATTACTCAAGTAATTGAATATGATCCACCGTTTTCTACCGATGATCACGTTCATCGAGTAGGAAGAACCGCTCGAGCTGGTCATGAAGGCTCGTCGATTATATTTCTTCTTCCTGGCAAAGAAGAAGCCTATCTGGATGTGATAAAAACAAATCATCCTACAGGCATTCATTCTCGATCTTATGAAGATATTTTAAAGAATGGGTTTGGAAATAAATGGGATGTAGATGCTACAACTTGGCATTTAAATGTGGAAAGATGGCTCTTGGAAGATTCTGCTGCTCTGCAATTGGCTAAGCGTGGGTTTACAAGTCATATTAGGGCTTATGCTACCCATTTGTCTAATGAACGAGAAATGTTTAATTTACGAGCACTGCATTTAGGTCATTTGGCTAAAAGTTTTGCGCTTCGAGAAACCCCTGGAAAAATGGGTAATTTCTCTGCACAAAAAGATAAGAAGAAGACTGATAGAAGGGATGGCAGGATATCAAAGAGTGGCGGCATAAGAGAAAAGACAGTGAAATCTACCCATGATTCTTCTTCTGATTCCAACCGTCGAAAGATGCTAGCTGCCGCAAGGTCACATGCTGGAATGAGTGAATTCAATATTGGATATTAATGAAAAGTAACGATTTTAATTAATGCATTTTTGAAAATACTAATGTCAAAGAAAGTCTGCCTCCGGAGATTTACAATTCTCTCCGAGATTCTGCCCTTGGCAGCAATACTCTCTTGGGCTGAGTTTCAGAGATGTGCTGTCAATGCCGCTAGTCAGCCCTCCCTAGCTGCCGACGCCCAGTCAGAAAAAAAAAAAGTCAAAGACATAAATAGCTTCATTATTACATTTGTCCCCATTAAATTAATATTTGACATCCAACAACTGAGTCGAAGATGTCCTACCTGTGTATTCAGAATTTGGTCGATTGACAACAAAATGATTGGCAGCCTTGGCATAGAACCCCGTCGTATCATTTAATAAAATCTCTGCAACAAGTATAGACCTTACCGCTTTTACTAGATGAGAATCATGCTTTTTAGGACCATTGAATGTTCGATAAATAGTATCCTTCCAAACAGCTTCCACAGAATCGATCTCAATTGAAGAAACTCGCTCAGGTTTTATTAAAGGTCGTAACTGGGATATATACAGAGCAACAGTTACAGTCCATAACATTTTGACAAGAAGAATATGTTCTGATTCTGGTAAGATGTGATTACCTGCCGGACTCAAAATAATTTCCGCTGTTTCCTGAGTTGAAGTAAGAACATGAAGAAGGAAAAAATCAAATAATGGATCATTATCCTTATGAGTAGTTGTCAAGAGTAAGACGCCGGCGTTCAGAAGCTTCTTAATTGATTGTTTTGGATTAGAAATATCCAACCTTGCAGAATAATAATTGATTTCGCTAGCAAATTTTTCAACTAAGACAGGTAATCTGGTTTGATATGGTCGTTGAAATTTACCATCAAATGCAGGATCATTACGTATCTCATTTAAAATCTCAACTGGATCTTTAATAAGATCAATATTATGATTAGTACTAGTTGAAGTTGCTAATATTTTCGATAAATCAACATATTCAGTACAAGACATAGCCAAAGCTTCAATTCCTAATAAAGAACTATCTGCTTCAATTGCATAACCAAGATGAATCAATGGATGAACTAATCCACCAAATAATCCAGAAATTAAATTAACTTTACTTTTATCAGTTAAAAATTCTTTTGCAATATCTTTCCAATCATGATTACTGTCATCGATCTTATCTGAGAAATAATCGAAGTATCCTCTTTCATAATCTTTTCTTCCTAAAAATTCAAACCAGTCATCATCAGTGACTACAGTAGGAGAATCTTCTTTCCAAGGTTCAAGAGTAGAAATATCCGTTTCATAAATATCAGACAATTGTTGAGGAGATGCTCCTAGAAAATAGGCGGATATTAAAGCATGAGGTAAATGATTATGAAAAGATCGATTATTGAATAAAAATCCATAAGTGAAATGATTCCCTTTGAGAAAGTATTCCAATTTACGTCTTGATTCTTCTGTAGGAACAATTCCATAACCACTAGGGACTTTGAGTCCCAGACCATCTATTCCATTACGTAAAGTTGAAGAGCGAGCTCCCATGGTGATGTTACGTAATGAGATTTTGAGTTTAATTTTGAATAATATCTTCTAATAAGAGGCAAAAAAGAACGGAAGTTTCTTCGCAAACGGATCCTTATTTACAATTCCAACAATTTCAATTTCAAAATTAGAACTAAGACAGTTAGCAAGAGAAATGTTAAAACTAAAGAAGAGTTAGCCCATAGCAATTGCCCAGAAGTAAATGGTGAACCTTCTATAACATCGTTTTTTTGCTATAATACGGCTGAAGTGATGATCTGATCATGATCTGATCTGAGAACCGGACAGTTAAATAATACTCATAATAACCAGCAATCATCTTTCTAATGCGGATCATCATCCTTCATTATCGTTACTAAGTTATGATTATTATTATTTTATTTCCTGGATTTCGAAAATCGTTAACATTGTTCGGCAGTCCTTAGCAGAGGGCATAATACGATCGATGCTGTGCACGGCCGCGCTGGGAAAGCAAGTCACGGGGTGAAAATACCGGGCCATCTAGCTATATCTGGCTTGCGCTTATCTAGCTAGCTGTTAGCTGAATCTGTTAACCAAGATAAAAGTAACCAAGTTAAGTTAATTAACCTAACCCTAGGCCCGCATATACTTGCGATATGCATGCATACATGCCTGCCTGTCAGATCGTAGATGGGATCCGCAACTGTAGTCTAAAATCGGGGCTCCCCGGCGATAAATATTAAATCTACTTCGATCTGCGCCCTCCAAAGCATTCATAGGTGGGACACTGGATTGCTTACGTAATTTCAATATAAAGTTTGTTTCACCGAGTAATTCTAATATTATATGTTACTGGTCTGGTACTCCAGAGAAAGCATGACAACAAAAAGGAATAACTTAGAATGAGAACAAAAAAATATTTCTTATTTTTTATTTTTATTTTCATTTTTTTGGTTCTGAATAAGAATTTTACTGGTTAGATAGCTATACTATAGCAAATTTATATATATATAGGTTTGTATGCCTCTACAAAATGCCATCTATTGTTAAGCAATTTAATTATTCTGTGCATTAAACTTTTCTGCATCTATCGCGAGTGTTACTCCTCTCCTCTGTAGAGGAAAGTTGTTAACCCAAAGTCCATAATATCCGCTTGTCTCACTTTTACCGCAGGAGTCTACACCTGAACCGTCGGAATTTGCTTGTATTAACGTTAAACCGAAAATCACAAATGCTGAAATGCAGGGACAATCTCAATCAATAGATTGAGATAAGGGTAAGGACGTATAAGGAATTCTTTATTGATCAACATCCAAGATTAAAGCGTTTACACGGAAGATTACAAGGTTTAGGGTCTTGATTAGCTTGTTAAACAAACCAAAGGTTAGTAAATAGAGCAAGAAATAAACAGATAGAGAAAATAATAATAGAGATAATAGATATCAGAATAGATAGATATCAGAATAGCTTGACTTTCTAGATAGCTATATAGCCAATGTCAATAGAATAGAAGACGACTAAAGAGAAAAGAAGAAATACAGAAACAAACAAATTGGGAGAAAACATTCTGTATAAACACACGGCATGCTCACAGTAAGTTAGACATGAGAACGCACCAATCAGCAAATGATGTTCTAACTCTGACAAATGTCTAGAACTTTAATAATGCATGAATATAGAAAAAAAGGGAACTCAGCTTAACGGTTATATCGATATCTACGACTTCAAAGTTCAGAGAACTTTCATTTCAATCCAAAATTCCCATTCCAAAAAATGTTTGAAAAAAAAGAATCATTAATTATTAGATATATATAAATAGTAAATTTTTGTTAACTGGTTATAAGAAAAAAATATCTCAGTAAAGTTGAAACATCAAAGTTTAAAACAAGAAACAAGATTAAAAGGCAAAATTGACCCAATTAAAGAAATACCCATATTGACCAACTACGGTTTTGTTATGAACTACCCCTTCACTGCCAATACTTTTATATCCTCCTTCATACTCTCAAGGCAATATGTTTTTGAATTGATATTATTAAAATTCTTGGACAGATTAAATTTGGTCTTTTTCATTTTTAAAACTTCTGTTTCTCCCGACTTTTTCGGGGATTCCACAAGCTCCTTTTTAGACTCAAAAAACTCAACATCTTCCTCACCGACATTTCCGTTCACATAAATCTCTTCTTCACTTAAATCGACCGATTTATGGCAAAGAAAAACATGCCTCTTCATTCCATCCTTACGAATAAATGACCTATGACAAACAGGACAAGGATAGCTCTCTTTAGAATGAATACTACGGGTATGCCGTAGCCATTCACCTCTTTTGGAAAATCCAACGATGCTCCAAGGACAATCGATCTCAGTACACATCATTGGCCGGCTTATACGAAATTCATCCATATGTTTAGCATAACTAGCAATATTTTGATATTTGCAACGACAATGGGGACAATAATAAAAACCTTTTTTCTTTCTAAGTGATAAAGCCCATAATCTTGCATCTGACTTCAATCTAGGAACAATAGGATCATAGTCATCGTCTGATAGCTTAGAATCAATTGAGTCCTGGTCTCCTGAACTCTTCTTCGGAATACGAACTAATGAAGGTTTTAATATAACCCGTTCTACTTCTTCTTCATTTGGAAGGTTCATAGAACGCATCGTCACAGCACGTTTTGACTTATAATAGTTGATAATTTCCTCCAAATCATTCTTGAGATCGGCTTTGTTCTTAATATTATCTTCAGGAATAATTTTTTCTTCGTGAATGTGACATTCACATTCATATTGATGCTGATGTTCAGCATCATCAGCTTCGTTTCTTTCAGAGTTGTTATCATTTTCTTCAACTACTTCTACATTCGTATCAATTTCTTCGTCACCGTCATCATCCACTTTTATATTACTATCATTTATTTCATCATCAACTTCAACATCTCGAGCATTAACTTTACCATCATTATCTCTTTCATTATCTCCTGTTTCCTTATCCTTAACCGTCTCTGTCATATGGAGAGATAATGGTGGATAAAGACCGGATATATCGCGTTGATTTAGCAAAAACCCGTTGGAATGACGATTAGGAGAGCTTGAAGCTTCTAATGTAATCGGAGAAGGCATTGGTATGAATCGTTCAACTGGAGAGGGTGGGATGGAAATAATTGATGAAGCAAATGAGAAATTAGCATTTGTAAATGTCATAGGACCGTTATTGGTATAAGAAGTTGAGTCCTCTTCTTTAGGATCAACAACTAACTTCCAACTGGAATTTCTAATATTTATCTTGGTCTTGATAATTAACTTGCCATCTTCTGACTCTTGATAGCCTTCGAACATTGAAGGTTTAAGTTCGAACAGTCTGAAAGTTTGATGTTGCTTGGAATTTACCAATAATGGTATACTCATGGTCGCATTTTGTCCAATTGAAACATCATCATCGATAATGATTTCAGGCATAACACTATCAGGTTCTGTAACATCTGATAGTTCTTCCTGGAGATCCTTCTTTGCCTTTTTGAGAATACTTCTCTTTTTCTTTTTCTTCGTCTTCGTCTCCATATCAGTAGTTGTGTTCTTATCAACAATATCTTCTTCCTTTTCTTCTCCACAAACTGGCACTTTGTCAAATATCCAAGTATCATCAATCAATTCTCCTCTTAGTTTGTCTAATCCATCAACAGAAGACTCATCAGCATTCTCAAAATGTGATAGACTATTTGGAGTATTTGGAGTACCAAGTAGAACACGATGGTTATCTAGTCCCCAAACGGCCACAGATGGAGTAGTAGCAGTAAGAGGAGTAAGATGATGTTTGGACAACTTGGACCTTCTTAGATCACTTAAATCATTATCATTATCATTTATGATAAGGATTGATAGGGAACGTTTATTATTTTTGCTTGTCGAATTTGTGTTTAAGCTTCGTTTTGTAGCCATCCTACAATATTAAGTTTCTAGAACTAATAGAGAAAATAAAAAGAAAGGAATACTGCTATTAGAATCAATGAAGTGTAAAAAAATGGAGAAAGATTATTCACCCAATCCCAGTAGATTGTGTTCGTTTTATATAGCAGATTAAAGAGTTATCTTTATTCATCTTCCTATAGGGCAATTAAGGGAATCTTTAGTGGAATATATAAAATCTATCATTCTTAGTCCAATTACCAAATAAAGAATAAAATGAAACCGGCCAACACTCTCGACAACTGCTCATTCGTTCTTCATATTTTCGGAAATAGAGCTTATTATCGATTGATTGACCTCAATTAAGTATCGATAAATTATTAGATAGATAGTCATAAATTACATGTAACTATGTGCTAATCAGGTTACATGTAAGTTACCAATCTTACGATTCGGGTATAAAAAAATGGCCGTTTAAAATGTTACCAATCATTGCTATTGATGATTAAAGTAATCTAATGTGAGATCTTTAACCCTTAATTTCCTATTCTGTATTCCTGCATTGCATTAGTAAGGAGTGGTAGATCTAGGCCGGACACTAACGGCTTCCAAAAGCAATTTAAGGTGAGTTTATTTTGTCTCAAGCAGAATCGGATGTTTCATGCCGGCCGAGCTTTAAACATAGGCAAGGGGTTATTCAAAAGCTAGATAATGGCAATTAGGGACAGGGACAAGACAAAAATGAACAGATACAATTAATGAGTACGGATAACCAGGACAAACACAGGCCGACATTGACTAAATAGACTCTAAGTGTAGCAACAGAGGAATCTAGGGTTCAGGCAAGGCTCCAAATACAGAGAAAAAAAAATGATCAGGACAGAAATTGACGACAATTAGAAAAACCAAGGACGCTTTGGGATGCATCTTCTAGATTGCTAGGACTGTGGCCCAGATTCTGTTTTTCCTATAGAATATCCTCGTGGCCTTTGACTCCCTATCTATCTTGTGTGGAGAAGTGGGTCTATGTAGCGTATATAGAGGTGTGGTGGTTGTAGCTACCGCGCATGTAACGTTATGTGTGTAGTAATTAGCTGTGCTGCGAGCTTGCCTGTTAGTCAACTGAAGTGCTGCGAACATTCCTGATTAATGTTCTCACATATGTCTAAGACAAACAATTGCTGCCAAATTGATATGAGCTCATGAACCAGTGAATCTACGCGAATTTCTTGTCATAGTGACGATGATCCTTTAACAAGTCTGGTCTTTTGTTACAGAAAATTGATATACCGCACATATCCTCTGCTCTGCGGTAAAAAAGGTTAATTAGACCCAACTGTATTGATCATGGTATAACCCTTTCAACATTGAGAAAATGGGCGCTTATCCGTCTTTGGCTCACGCCTAGATCCCTGGCTTCACTCTTCGCTCGGGAATCTGAGCTCTTTGAGTCAAACGGCAACCAGATGTGTGGAGACACTGTTCCTGACTAGCCTGAAGCTAAGTTTGAAGCTTCAACAATGAGAAGCCAATCTAATAAAAATAGTTAGCAAATTAATATCACTATAGAGTTATGTTTCAAATAGAGTCAACATGTTATCGACATGAGGAAATAACTTAACATATTAGGAATTGATTATTAATAACCTATAATATAAGACGACAGATACAGATACAGCTGCTAGCAAACTGCTCACGGCTCTTTGATTTAGTTATCACACACACAAAGCACTATTATTCATTTGGTAAAAGATTAACAATGCGTCGCCTCGTGAAGTTGTTTCATCACGGATAATTAAATGTTATGCAGTAAGTTATGGTGTTGATCTTCTGTCTCAGTTAGCGTGAGGATAAAATTTGTCGGTTAATCTAATTATTGATTTTCACGAAGTGTTAAAAAATAATACATGATAATCAAACATATTTTATTCACCGCCAACTTTTAAGTTAACAATACACAATAAAACCCCGCACAAGCCAGTGTTTTAATATTTGCAGCTCCCCCGATGATGCGGAAACCGTGTGCAAGAAGTTGTACACAAAGGGGTTCCTCCCGCCAATTCTTAACAAAAGAGAACATCTGATATTCGGTCATCTATCCACCTACATGATGCGTCTCAGGCAGCTGGTTGGCCCAGTATTTGATAATGATATTCATGTTTGGATCTGTTGTTTTCTTATCAAAAAGATCTCAATTCCGGCAAGATTGGCCCCGCTCAAGTCTGATTATCAAGAAAGGTCAAAGGTCAACAAAGGCCCAAAGCGAAACGAAGAGGAAGTGTTGTCATTATACTTCGGAGTTCACTCACCCAACAGATTGTAATGTCTTAAAAATATAGCCTGATATTGCAAATTAGAAAAAAAAAAAAATTCTGTGAAATTCAATCGGATTGAATACTTGATTTCGCCATGTGGTGCTAATACTTCTCTAATCAATTGATAAGGAACTAACCTTAACTGATTTCAAATAGTGAACTTTATCATGATTGGCCAAAAGAAGGAACAAGGTTTTGGAGGACAATGGTTATTAGACAGAACAGTTCATTGGCCAGACGATAAAATGGTACGAAATAACCGGAACTCGGTACTGCATTGCCAGTATCTATAGACTTCCCTTTTTTTGGCTCTTTTTGGCGGATCAGATAATTCTCATTAGATGGCATTGTCCTATATGCCTCCTCTCCTATAGATGAGGAAATTAACCAATGCAGAAAGTTTTAAGACGGCGGCTGGCTAGAATAATATGCACATGTAATAATTTAGTAATTATTAACTGTTAACCAGTTTAACCAGTTTAACCTACTTTATAATGTTAAATTTTAATATGTTGACAATTATCGTTACTGTCTATATTTACCCCTTCTAACCCCGCTTTGTTTACCTCTCCGACACACCCCGTGTCGCCCTCCTACATGTTTTCAGTCATGTTATCTCTGATAAGGAAGCCACGATCAAGCAAGGTCAAGTAAAGACATTGTAACGCCCCATAATGCGAATGTCAACCAGTCTGAACCATGCCTCCCCGTCACCGGAGATAAATGAATAGAGGAGACAAACAGTAGGAACTGAATTCCCTAGTTACTAAATAATTAAAATCAGTACACACTTCCTCTCTATTTTTGGTTTACCTGTTACGGTTAGAGATGAAATATGGGAGCCCACATCCCGCGCTATCTCCGGAGGAGGAGGAGTCCTTTCTGTTTTCTTCTTGGGACCGGATATATGGGATGAGATCCCTATCTTTTGCATGTTGAAACAAGAAAAAAGAAATGATACTCCAGGTACAGCTCAGATAATGTGATATAACAGTTAGAGCATTGTACAGCACGCGGTAACAAACTCACCAATATTCGTCGTGAAGGACAAGATTTTTTTATATGTTTACCGTCGTCCTGCACCGGTAAAATTCACGTAAAAATAATTCGACGGATAATTGTCTGTAAACCGCACAAAAATGTAGATGGCGCTAATGTAACTACCAATTTGGACGCTTCGCCGAAGTTTCCGTCTAAATTAGTGCTCATAACAGTTATTGACTTTTAACTAAATATTGACGTTTAAGTTACAGATAAGAATCCAGACCGCCGTAAAAGTATCTGGATGGAGTTGACTGCATTAGCATGAATTGTCTGCATGAATATGAACTGATATAAGAGGTGCAACTTAATAATACAGACTGTAGTCTGTAGTACTAACGCCAAGCAGCTATTAGGTGATTGTTAACAGTTGTTAAGTTTCTCTAAGACAACACAAAAGGTGCAGTAGATAATGGATGTGCTGCTAGCTGCCGTAACCGAATATTGTAAGTTCAAGGAGAACACTCAGTTGCTGCTAGAGACAGAACGTTAAACACATGTTTCAGGTTGTTAGTAGAGGCAGTATGACTGAACCTAAAGCCAGCCCAATCTTATTCTTAATTTATGGGTTAATTTATAGGTTAATTCATTCTTAACACACCCTTAATTCTGCTTTATTATTGGAAATAACCGGATATTCAGCATATGGTCAGGACATACTCAGAATGAGTACATAGATTATTAGGATTTACCATTCCTATGCGGCACAAGGATCGCCAATATCGAGATATGTGGTGGTCGATTCTCTAAGCATTGACATGAAAATGGGGACGCGGATGGTCATGAATAGGCCGGCCGGAGAAGATGGTAAATCACGCGTGAAGCGATTATATCACATGATCTCACTTATGTTGGGCCGGCCCGGAGATGCTAATCCGTCAAAAAAACATTTATCTGCAAACAAAAACATAAATAACATTAGAGGTGTCGCTGGCTATAGATATAGCTTACATAGACGATAAAGAATTATCAATCAATCAATCAATCTACAAACACTAAAAAAAAAAAGAAAATATGAATTTAGGGTAGTGTTTTTGGGAGTTGCTAAACCGTTCTAGTCTAGATGGTTTTACATTTTGTCATTCAGAAATAATAATTTTAGTTTAGAGCTAACCCCAGTTATTTAACCATCTCCACATGTTGCGCTGGAGCAAGATTTAGATTGTACTAAGATACCCCTTTTGGGAGGCTTCTGGACTTTATATATTTAAGAGAATATGAGAATAAGAACAACAAGCAATACGACCCCATTCACTCCAACATATAACATCTTCCGTTTCTATTTACGTATTTATTTTGTTATTTTATGCAGCTCTTGGAAATCTTCTTACTGTCTAGAAATTGATCGCCGATCATTTATTGGCCTTAACTTGCTCCTATGTTTCAGTTTAGGGGTTTCTCTAATGATCGTTACAAAAATACAACGATCGAATAACTAACGAGAATTCAATACATTAAATGATTAAAAAAATATAACAAAGAGAATCAGAATGAACAAAATGAACAAGCCTCCTCTTGTTATATTTTTTCCCTTTATTTGCCACTTGATTACAAGACCCCAGAAACTTCTGAGTCTAGATCATTAAGATCGATCCGGTTTATACGGCTTTGGAATATTCCGTTGATGCATGGGACAGGCTCCCATCCAACAAAATTCCATCTTATAACGTTAACAGTTAACTTAGGAACGTCCCTTACTTAAATTATCCATTGAAAAAAGAAAGTAAATCAGTTTTAACAAAATTGTCTGTTAAAATTATTATAGCACTGACTTAATATTTTGATTTTCTTCGTTACACTAACAAAGTGTAGTTGAAACAAATCTCGACAACATTTGCCATCGAGTAACGTATGATGAGTCTTCAGATACACTCCAGCCGCCAGATGAGGAGTTTCCATTTTATATTTCCTTCATGTTAATTGCAGACTCATGCCTCTTTATTGCCTCTCCCTCATTCCGAGAGATTCTTTGCTCGAGATTAAGATAGTACCGTCATGGCTCACCTCAAACGTATCCGACGAGATCTTAGGGGCCTGGAAGTTTTTGCCCCAGATTCTCGAATGTAGAGAGCTAGGGGTCTGAGGCGAGATAAAGGTATGGGAAACAAGATGACTTGCTGGGGAGAACGAAACTCAAAAGTTGTACTTGTTAGGGAGGGGGCAGCCAATCTGTTATTATTATTATAATCATTATATTACTATTTAATTTTCTTCATTGATCTAGTTCTTGTCCCCAGTTCGTAGTTAGCTTTATAAATAATATTTTTTAAAATCTTTAAGTAATTATCATAAGGGATATTTATGGAGTTGTGCTATTTAACCGAATGGTCTTTCCATAGCATAACTAATTCTTTCAAGGGCGGAAGAGTCAACTTTTCCATGGCTAACTTTTATATCATCATCCTCAACCGCATTCCAAAAAATGATATTTTCATAAAATGTATCTGCATCATTAAGGGGAGGATTCACTTTACAATCCTGAATCAACCTGGTAAGTTTCCAAATAACATATTGGGCCGGACGAAAGCACTCAAGAACCTTATGATATAGATATTTGTTTGGTTTCTAAAAGAATATCTTGTTTATTCCTAAGCTGCTCGGGAGATGGGCCCTTCTTCCTATACTCAATACCAATTACCATGTCAACAAGTACCCACAGGGCACTCTCGATGTCATGGTAAACCTACGATCCATGGAGGCATCGGCATCATCCCGCAGCAGATCCAGGAGGATATTTCTAGGCGATATATCGCCATGAATAATACCTGGAAGGATATTTCTACCCCTTGCAAAAGAACACCAGCGCAGAATTATAATTGACAAATACCCCTCTGCGATTGTAAGTAACGAGCTGGATCAAGAACTGTATAATCGCAATAACTAAAGTAAATGTCGCAACGAATACTCGATATCGTAAGGCAAGATTACCTGCACTAGAGAAGATATCGACTTGAATGTAAACATCATAAGTTTGTACACCGTTTGAAGCATCTGAAAATAACTCCAAATGCAGATTGACAGGCTTCGATGTGTCATACGGAACGAAAGGACTAGGACCATGGGTTAAAACAGTCACAGGCCTATCCAATATATTAACATGCAACCTGGACTCCAGAGGCTCCTAGATATACTGACGATAAATGGACTGAATACTGGTAATCTACCAGGCGTGGAGCTCTTCACCACTACTCTATATGAAACCAAGCTGCTCTTGGCATTCTCTATGCTTATATCAGTATGGCCATCTGAAGCTGTGACGTGTTTACCAAAGGCAGCTAGTTTCCATAACGAATCTGGGACGGAGATCTTTTGAGATTTGTGGACAAGGAGTTCCTTGGATCTCTCAGCACTACCGTCAACAATATTTGGAGTGATTACTATCGGGTAATCATTATTAGCCTTATGAATAGCTGTAGAGTAATATCCAGATAGTTGGAAAGGGAAAGTTGCGTCGCTTTTAGAAATAGGCAACAAGTTTCCGAACTGGTGGATATTCAAGCAGCTAAGACGAGTCGAAACCGATGTATCTGTGGTTCTAGACAAGTCAATCACTTTTTTACGATCAGCATATTCATCCGAATATTCCTCGCTTGCATCCATTATCCTACAGAAATAAATAGGGACAAGCTCTGGCTCAAGTAGCTGCCGATAGCATTACCCTTTGCTCTAGTCTCGGTAGGGAGACATTCCACAATATACATAGTCTGTAATGGTGTATAAGCAAAACTGAAAACAATCATAAACAGGTAGGTGAAAAGAATAGAGATATAACTGGCAGGTTTACTTCCATTGACGACCACAGCTCGAGAACAGCCCGTCATAATTGCAAAGCACACAGATCCAAACAATGTAGCACATATTAGAGGTTTTCGCCGTCCCATCCTGTCGGTAAGCGACGCTCCAACGATCGATGCAACTAGAGAAAGAACCGGCTGGAGAGCATTTAAGAGTAGCTGGGTATGAGTACTAGAGATGCCTTGCCAGTTTCATCATTTCAGGGAAAAAATAGGACACAACAGCATTTCCCGAATACTGGCCAAACCAGTCCATTCCACACACGCAGTACAGACGGGCTCTGGCACTTTTAGTTTTAAAGAGCTCTGAATAATCCCACCATCTTTTATCTGAACCAGTCTGTTCAATCTGGTATGTCATCTCAGCCCATCTGCAATGTAACAAAAACATTTTCGGGGTCTCCTTCGCCACGAAAATATGTCAGAACTTGCTTTGCTTGTTCAATTTTTCCGTTTGCTATCAGCCATCGTGGCGACTCTGGCATCCAGTACAAACAAAGTATGACAATTCCCGATGTGACTAATTGACACCAAAGAGGAATTCGAAAAGACCCTTCCCCATTTATATAAGCAGTTCCATAAGTTGTCCAGGAAGCAATAATCGACCCTACATACCAACAAGCATTATATAAGCCTGTCATTGATCCCCTCCAATATGGATGGGCCAGTTCTGAGGCATAAGTGGGAGCAGAAATAGTGCATAGAGAAGCTCCTAAACCGAGCAAGAATCTACCACCTAAAAACGTACTCATATTGAGTGACGGAGCTTGTATACAGGTACCAATAATAACAAAAGCACAGCCGATAAACATACCCCATTTTCGACCAATAATGTCATTGAGAGGTCCTCCGATAGGAACAGCAGCTATTCCATCAATGTTATAAATAGCAAACGTGATTCCAGTGGCCGATCACGCCGAAGACATACCACAGAAATGGTAATACGCTGGCATAGCATTTATAGCACTCATCAGTGATCCATCATAACCATTCAGGCATGAACGTAGAAAACAAGGCAAAAGTACAAGATATAAAGTCAGCATACGCCTTGTCAAGAGGGAGGGTTTAGCTTGCGTAGCCAGCTCAGCCAACACGTCAATGTCAGTATACTCCCCAGCAGTATTTTTAACAAGTACTGTATCGTCGGCTTTCTCTCTCTCTTGGTTCATTTATTCTATAAAACTTAGCTAGAGGAAAACAAAAACTGATTGAAAATATTTCCTAGCCTCAATTGATGTGTTAAGTATAGAATGTTTATATCGAATATCGTATACGTGCAATTTCTGGTGTTTTTATAGTTCTAAGATCTATCACAACACAACATCCAGGTATTTTAAGGTGAGCCATTTCAGATAACTGAAACGTCCATAATGGTAAGATAACTATCAAATGGATGCATGTGCATTCGGATGCCCTTATCATGATGCGTGTCTTCCATGTCAACAGAAGCAAAAGCTTCTTTAATTTAACTACGGCTAAACTCCGCCAAGGAATTCTGCTGCCAATGATAGACAATCCTTACAATTAAAGCAATCTCGTGTTTCGCATGTGTTGTTCCGTTTAAATTTAATTAGAGGTTCGAATGGAAAGAGAGGACAGAAAAAGTTCTCCTGTCCGGGTCCCGCATATACCTCACGCGAAACGAAACCTTTATAGTGCAAGGGATCAGTATACAGAAAACATTTACTTTCATTAAGATTATAAGTACCAAAACGATCTGTAAGAAGATCATAACCTATGGAAAATATTAACTAATTTTGTAATTGACTCTACCCTTCCCAGAGGCGGAGCTTTGCTATAACTGTTAAGTCACTGTGGTGCTCACGATCTACGAGATTCAAGCTGCGCCAATGTTTTTTAATGGGCAAATCTAAAATCCATACGCTTGTTTCCCTTATCTTGAGTATTTTGAAGATAGTGCTCCTTCTCTTCAGAAGTCCAGCTATCCCAAATCTTGACCCTGTGTCTATTTCTAAGAATATAGTAGAGTTTTGAAAGAAGATATATACCAACATTCATTCCGACCATACCAATGAGAACTCTGTTTCCACGTTTGTATAGTGGTGCGTCGTCAGATCTGTATATATAATTCGAGATAACTCCAGAAATTTGAACCATCATGTTGTAGACCGCACTAGAAGTAGTTCTTGTACGCACTGAACCAGCGTTACGCGACGTAAGAGCAACTTGAATGGCGTGTGTATATGGGTTCGTACCAACTCCGAGAGTCATAGCATATCTTAGCCAACGATTTGTATTCTCGGTGAACAATTCAACACATATAAGAAATGGAAGAGCCCACAACTGACTAAAGACACCGTGAAGCATAATCTCATTGAAATATTGAGAACTATACGTAATACCAAGGAGTGTCACAATACCGATAACTGTACCAGGTAATCCCATAAGAGTTGTTTGATATGTCGAAAAGTGCATCTGGTCTCGCAACAAAAGAGTCATATATGTGCCAATTGTAGACGTACTTAATCCAAATGTAAGTCCAATTATATAAATGGGCCACTCATCATAATCAGAGAATGTGAGCCATAGGTTATACCAGTCAATCATTTGCCTGTTGTGCATGTCTCCCTTTGATGGATCATCTCTCAAAATTCTGTTGACCATTATTTTTTCCTCTCGTTCCGTGAACCATCCATCCTTTCCTCTCAATCTGCCTTTAGACTTAGTAGGTGCTGGCAACATTAGAACAAATGCTGAAAGACCCACGATCAAAGTCAGAACGCCTTCCCACAGGAACATCCACCTCCAGCCCTCTCTTCCTAAAATTCCAGCCATATGAAGCAAACCATATCCCAAGAAGGTGGTAACGATACCAGCGACGTCATCAGCAAACCAAAAGAAGCTTAGCCTCACAGGGAGTTCTGAACTAGTAAAGAAATAAGACAAATATAATGTACAATCAGCGATAAATCCTCCTTGAAGAAGACCAATCAGAGCACGAGTGACATAAAAGCCTGTCTTTCCATTTATCCAGAATTGAGCACTTGCTACAATTGACCAAGCTGTCATTTGAATTGGTACCCAGATATCTGGTCCAATCTTTTTACTCACCAGTTGAGATGGCAGTTCAGCGACGGTGAAGCATATCAGCCGAATGGTATTTCCATTGTTATATTCATTCGTAGTCAAATTCAGATCAGTGAGGAAATTATCGGCATTAGCAGTGCTGAGATTTCCTCGGTCAATCTGTAAAGCACCAAACATAATACCAACATAGAACATAATTCTCCAGTTTAATTTTCGTACAAGTTTTAATTCTTCACGCCAAGTCCATCTAAACTCTGGATCAAACCGGTGAAGGTTTTCATACTTGTCAATTGGGGTATAGTTGTGCGCAATTGTATCATCATCATAAACTGACTTCTGAGTTGCAATTGCGTCCAAGTCGAATCCTTTGGGCACCCTCCAGTCCCAGAAATAAGTCGTAGGAGCTTTGGTCGTGGCCAATGGTGGCTTTGAGGATAAGGAAACTTCTGAAATAATTACCCCTTCAGTTTTCTTTTCTGGATCTTGTTCAACAGAAGATGCTGATGCCGATTCAGTACCGTCAACCTCTATGATGCCATTATTTCTGTGACTTTTTTCCAAATATGTATCCGAAGAATACATTTTCAAGATTTTCTTGGCTCTGAGATAGTTATTCTAGAGGAAAGCATTTGACAAAACTGATCTTATATATCAACGGTTCGAACCAAACTGCCGAAAATCTGTATCCGTTTAGATATGATTCACCATGATCCTTGGCGATCACGTATTCACAGATAGTTGGTTACTAGCCAATTGCAAATACAATTGCAAATACAGACCTTCAATTTCGAATTACCACTCTCTTGGCATTTTTACCGGTACTACATGGAGGCCAACACATGAGTCAACTGTTTTGACATTTTTGCTTTATTTGTCCACCTACTGGATAGAGATGGTTGTCTGCTCCGGTATTCGCTCCTTCCAACAGATGCAGAAGCTACGGCTTAGCTGACGCAGCGACACATGCGCGATTGCGGACATAACGTCATCTTATGCACAAATAAACCGCAGCAATCATGCTGAGTGGTTGCAATTACATCCAAGATATGTCATATTCTCAAAGATAATCGATTTACTTTCTGACTCTGACTGTCTAACAGTATCTACATTATACAAACAGTATCTAAGACTGTTATATAATGGTTCTCCTTAAATTAGCTATTACAGTGATATCAAATCTTCATCCTTTTTGTTTAGTGTAAATTAGCCACTTATCCAAGAAATAGCGATATCAGATTCGATATATTACTCCACGGTTTGCTTAATAATGTGGCACTGACACCTGCATCTCAGCCAGTTGTGTCGAATCAGGTATTAGGGATTACGGTACCCTGCAGCACTGCTAAGACATTTCTAAACTGTAGATAGCGTGATGTGAGCCAAAATTGCACACTGTGGCTGCAAGTAAAAACTCAGGACTTGAAATGTCAGAATCCAAAATGACACTGATGTGAGCCAAAATTGCACACTGTGGCTGCAAGTAAAAACTCAGGACTTGTAATTTCGCAGTCCGAAATGACACTGGAAGTCATTTTGGATTCTGACATTTCGCAGTCCGAAAGGACTTTGTAAAATAATATTCCTTTTTTAATTCGGATCTGCGTCCAATGATTCGCAGTCCGAACAGTATTTGAGATGATACGAATTCTGGATAGATGGCGCGATTATTGTGGCTCTTGAAGACATTGGGAACCAGCTGCTTCCTTCGCTTTAAAGAGTAAAGGTTTCCCGCGAGTTTAATATCATTGTAAACTAAAAATGGCCACTACTTTAAACCTTCATCAAGCTACCCATAACCTTAGTTTAGACGAAAAGCCTAAGTCCATGACAGTTGCTGAAATTGATGCTTCTGCGCAAGAGGCTAACCTGAGGTTTCCTGCGTATGCCCCAACTCACGATCCTACTCAAAAGTATGGCCCATTAGAGGAATTTGATTTTAAGGACCCTGGTCCATTGGCAGACGATAAGTTTATCAACTTGTTTCCAAATGGAGTGCCTGAGACTGAGGCTGATGCAAGAGCATCTGCATCTCAGCAATTGATCAAGTTCGGTTATTCTGTTAAAGAGATCAGTCCCAGATTTGGTTCTGAAGTTAAGGGTGTACAATTGTCACAGCTCTCGGATTCTGCAAAGAATGATCTTGCTCGCTTTGTTGCTGAGCGAGGTGTAGTTGTCTTTAAAGATCAGGATCTTCGGGAACTCCCTATAGATCAAGCTCTAAAATTTGCTTCCTACTTCGGTCGTCACCACATCCACCCTACTTCTGGTTCTCCTAAAGGATTCCCCGAGGTCCATCTGGTATTCAGCAACCCTAGCAAAGGGACCCGACGGGCACGGGTAGATAGTCGTATCTCTTCCGTGGGATGGCATTCGGACGTTACCTATGAGAAGCAACCTCCCGGAACTACCTTTTTAGGTGCTCTGGAGCTCCCAGTATCTGGAGGGGATACCGTTTTCACTGATACTCAAGAAGTTTACAACAAACTGTCCGACGGATTCAAGGAGAGACTCAAGGGTTTGAAGGCTATACACTCTGCTCACGAGCAAGCGGAGTTCTCAAGACAGAGAGCTGGAGTAGTCCGAAGAGAGCCAGTGACCAATGCTCATCCTGTTGTGAGAACGCACCCTGTCACAAAGCAGAAGGCTTTGTTTGTTAACCGTCAGTTCACTAGACATATTGAAGGTTATAAGAAAGAGGAGTCCGAAAACCTATTGAATTTCCTCTATGGTCTTATTTCCAACGCCCATGATGCCCAAATTAGGGCTCACTGGGAAGATGGTACCGTCGTTGTTTGGGATAACCGTCGGGCAGTCCATACTGGTATTGGTGACTGGAGCGGTGAACAGAAGAGACATTTGTTCCGCTTCACCCCTCAAGCTGATGTTCCCACTGAGGAGTATTAGGCATACTTAGTAGTCAAAGCGCTGCAACTTCAATATTAGAAATATTATTAACATTTGAGTTTCGCAATCCCATATTCACAATCTTCATAATGATATATCGCCATGAATAATACCTGGAAGTACCAATTCTGTTCAGGACCAAGCAACAGTGCAGTCTCTGCTCGCGTTCCGGAACTGGAAAAAAGCCTTTAACAATAGGTTAATAGCACATCCTTATTAATTTTTTTCTTCAGGTAACTTCCAGGTGATATCTTCATCACCATTATCTAATAAAGCTGGTGCGAAAGCTAGCATTCGTGGTATTACTCGAATTCATTATCTTTCTGAGTGAGAGTGGTCCAATAATCCTTTATCAAATATTCTCTCCTCTCATACGTGGCCTTATTCTCGGTACTATCTTTACCGTGTATTAACGATTGCCTGATAATCAAATTAGAAACTTCGAGATTAATTAATTTTTCTTTTCTCCCAGACTTGTCTTTCACTCGAACGACTTCACCTTCAATCGAGTTGGACCCATACCAACTCAAATCGTCGGAATCAAAACATATCATGGCCCGTATCAATCTCAATGGCTCTGTTTTGTAATTATAGTCCGGAGTTTCGTACACTCTGCATCTGCCAACCAAGTAGAACAACATGACGTCCCCAGTAACTGTCATGGCGGTCATTGACGAAAACCCCGCTTGGCTGAATACTTCTAATATATATTTTAATGTGTATTACCAAACAGTTTCTTTTTCTCCATCTGATGTCTTAATTTCAATTAGAATAAAGATATCATCGTTGAGGTTTCGAGGATTCTTCCCGGTTCACTTCACGACCGCTTCGCCGGATTTGGCAACCGCCTCAAGCAAATAAATCTATCGCCTTTGAGGTCACCCCTACCAAGTACGGCAAGACTTCATCCAGGCTGGGAATTAATTGATCGTTTTGCTGAAAAGCGGTTGATAACGTATAAATAATGTTTTCTTCGAAGTATCCACGTGTTGTATTGGGCAGAGTCCATGAAACTCCATCGTTGCCATCAGCAGAAAAGCATTTCCTTTTTTTTTTAGCAATTCGACGAACCTGATCTTCATTAACCGTTCCAAACAATTTATGGCAAAGTCCCTCAAAATTGAGGATGAAATCTGTAGAAGTCGGTTCACGAACCAAGGTAGATTTAGAGGAATCCGCGACCTGCCGGCTCGTTCGCGAACAGAACGCACAATCCGTGCAAGTGCATAAAGATAAAGGAACAGGTAGATTTGCCGAATTATTTCTACCTTAAAGCAATATACTGTTTAAGAATTGCAGGCACAAATTTAACAATTGTAGAACGAACATCTTTGTTGTAGAATCTTGAATCAAAAAATGACCAAATTAGTTTGGCAACTGTTGTTTCCTTTTCCAAGGTAAGTGCTTTAAGACGTTTTCCTGAATCTGTATCATTTTTTTCCTGTCATTAAAACCCTTTCAATTTTTAGGAGTGAGACAGGTATCTGCAACAGATTTCTCAGTTCAGTAACATGTTTAAGGATTTTTTCATCGTGTTCAATCATGTCACGTAATAGAACTCCTCATCAAATATGGCTCGTCATCCAGAGCAATGACTGCAGCACAAAAACAGTAGAGTTCACACATGATATCTATTTAGCAGACATGAACTAGTTGCTGAATGTAAATGTTGGTTGTGGAATCTTATATCAAGAATTGGCTTAATGAACTGGGAAACAGTTAGCCCGTTTTCCCAGGTAAAAGTTTCCTTATCAATTTGCCTGAATCTGTATTAAGCAGCTGTTTTGAATCATAATTCGGCTTCTAAGACAGGCTTCAGGTTCTCAAAAATCCGATTTCAGTTGCACAATATTTTCAGAGATTCCCTCATCGTGTTTAATCACGTCACGCAGAGTCATTGCGCTATTAGATACAAACTTCCACAATTCCTGATCGAACTGCTCGTTGGTGGCTTCCATATCAGGCCAATAATTATTTTGTTAAGCTTTCCTGTTAATAAACACTAAAACTGATAGTCAATCAAAATACATCAATGACTTCAAGAAAGTTATACTTCAAAAAAGTCAGTTGACACGTAACTTAATAACAGGTTATGTACATAATATATGTAACCTGCATATTAGACCCTGCATATAAACCGCGTCAGAACGAAGCTAAGTCTTCAATCAGTAAAGATGTTAAATAAACACAGCTTTGACTAATAAAAGATCCGTACTCCGTAGCACCTCAATTCAATATTTAAGAAATAAAAGACTTGAGGAACTAAAAACCATTCTTGAGACAGACATGACCAATATATATATACCCAAGAGTAAAGCCAACTGCACTAAAGAAGATTAACAAAACCAAAGTAACGTTATAGAAAAATAAAACAGTATAGATAATAATAATTTGTAGTAATAATAATTGTTGATCATGTTGAATCGACCAAATAGGACTATAGTTGAATATATAGATAAGAACTGGTAGTTACATCCCGTACTGGGATATTTGTTTAAACATCAGCGTTTGCAGTGGGAGAACTTCCCACAAACTCCGGATTAAAAGTTGGATCCGAGGGAGGAGAAGACAAGTTTTGAAAAGCAATAGGCAAACGATGGTGATATAGTTTAAGGCGATCGCAAGAGATTGGTTTGGTTTTAACAGCCCCATCCAATTCCGCGAGGCGGTAAGTACCATTAGGAAAGACAGCAATAATAACATAAGGACCCATCCAACGAGGTTGAAGCTTATGATAAGCGCGGGTGGGCCAAGTAGGATCAAGTTCAAGAACAAGGTCATCTTTTTCAAGAGGTGTCTTACGGAGACGATGATGACTGTCGAAGTATTCTTTATTATATTCTCGTCGAGCAATAAGATGAGAACGAGCTTGATTAACCTGATCATAATTCTGAGTGAGTTGTAACATTCGAGCAAGCAATAGTTCCTCAGTTATCAAGGAACGTAACGCCGTCAATGGCCAGGTTTCCACAAGAAAATCAACAGGAGGTACACCCTGTTGACCATAAACCAATTCATAACGAGTAAACCCAGTAGAGCGTCGAACAGTGCAGCGATCAGCCCAAAGAGCAGAATGTAGATGGGAGGACCAGTGATTGGTAGAAAACTGGGACATTTTGCGAAGAGCAGCAACAATACTTTGGTGACCACGTTCAATCATACCATTTGCTTGAGGATGATACTGAGATGTAGTGATCCTTACAAAGATCATCAAGAAAGGCAATGTTCTCGCGACCACATTCAATCATACCATTTGCTTGAGGATGATACTGAGATGTAGTGATCTTTTTGGGGAGTTTGAATTCCTTACAAAGATCATCAAGAAAGGCAATGTTCTCGCGACCACCATCAGTGAGCCAGATTTCAGGACAACCAAAGCGACAAAAAATATCCTGATAAACAAATTCGGCAATATTATAAGAGATGTTTTGTGCAAGAGCACGACCTTCGACCCAACCAGTAAAATCATCACGAGCAAGAACTAAATAATTATAAGGAGGAGACGAAGTCAAAGACGAAGGATGTGGAATATGTACAACATCCAGAGCAATTTTATGGAAAATGAGATTTGCAAAAGTAGGTTTTAAAGGCTCCTGCAATTTATCTTTAGGATCATTCTTTTGGCATTCAGGACAAGTACTACAGTGATTGGCAATATCCCTTGACATAGCAGGTCACCAACATCTACGCGAGAGTTGGTCCATAATAGCAGCATGTCCTCTATGACCAAATTCTTCATGTGCAGTAATCCTGAACATCCTTCTCATTCAAAATAACACGACGAAGAACTTGAGGATGGTGATCTCCTGACCGACGGAAGAGAACACCTTCATGAATGAAAAATTTTCGGGCACGTTTCCGAAAACGAACATGACTAGAGACAGGAATGGATTCTGGGATTCGAAGAGTGAGTAGATAAGACACAATATCCTAAACAAAAGGAGTAGCTAAGTGTTCGGGAACCTCAAGACTAATCGAAGCAAATTGACGAGAAAGACTATCCGTAGCTGTGTTGGTTGTGCCTTTAATATGAATAACATTGAAATCATAAAGATGAATAATGGCTAACCAACGGGTAAACAAAGCATTGGGGATATCAGCAGGAGGTTTATTAAGTAAATAGACAAGGACTTGGGCATCCGTTTCAATAGTAAAACGAACACCAGCCAAATAATAACGGTTCTTTTCGAGTGCCTTCAGCAGACATACATTTCTTGTTTAATAGTGGAGTAATTTCGCTGGGTCGCATTCCAAATACCACTAGCGAAGCGAGCCATAGTACGTTGAGAAGTGTCAGGATCAGTATGGCCAAGTACAGCACCCCAGCCAGCACCAGAAGCATCAACCGTAAGATAAATTTCACAATCATAATTCAATGGCTGAAGAATAGGATGACTAATAACAATTTCAATTAATTTTTCAAATGACATCTGTCAAGTCGACGTCCATTCAAATTTAGCATTCTTGCGAGTCAAGGCAAATAAAGGTTCACAAAGATGAGTGTAGTGTGGTATCCAATCCTGGTAATAACCCACAATCCCAAGGAAAGATTTAACAGATCTGGTATTGGTAGGAACACGAAACGCAGGAAGATCCTTAACATTATCAATAGCAGGAAGGCGTCCTTGGGGAGTACAGAGATATCCAAGGAACGTAGCTTCACGCTGCTGAGCAATTCGAAACTTAGAAGCAGCAATAGTGAGGCCTGAATGATAAAGAATTGTAAGAATCTTGAGAACTAAGTCAAGATGATTTTTGACAAACAAACGAAGACCTTCTAAGATCTCTTCTTCATCATAAGTCTTCTCAGGGCTTTTAATACAAATATCATCTACAAAAACACCAACATCTTTGTCAAGATGTTCATGTAGAATAGTGACCATACATCTTTGAAAAGCGGGTACTGAATTGGTCCATTCTTGAGGAAGTCGAGTGTGTCGATAGCTACCAAATTTCGTAGTAAATGAAGCATAGTCACGACTTTCGGGAGCAATTTCCTTCTGACCGAAACTATTTTTAATATCAATTAGAGTAAGCAAAGGCTGCCCACTATATTGTTCAGCCAGGAGGGTAGCATTAGGAGGGTGATAAGAGTCTCGAATAGTAACTTTGTTAAGAGGTTGACAATCGAGAATAAACCGATAATATTTGGCCTGTTCTTCAGGGGTGTTGGGATTGACACCAGGAGCAATCTTTTTCCCAACCAAAAACCAAGAATTCCGATAAGAAGATTTCGAGGGTTCGATCTGACCATTAGCAAGTTTTTCATCAAGGATGACCTTGAGTACTTCTATTAATTTAGGATTCAAAGGATGCTGTCGATTATACCAAGGCTTATGATCAACAGTATCAATAACAGTAGGTTTGTCAATATGAGCACCAACAACACCTTCCTGAGAGGAAGTAAAAGCAAAAACTCCCTCAATACCAAGGGCGGATAGTGCGTGAAGAACATAATCAAATTCAGCGGGTAACAAATAGGATTCTTCCAGAATACGTCTAATGGCGACTAATTCCTCAGCAGTGAACACATGAAAAGTACCAGCAGACTTCGGCGCATTTTCATCATGTTCAGGTTTGTCTCCCGGCAGAGCTTGAGAGACGGGCAAAGAGCGCTGAGCTTTCTTTTTATGCATTCCGTTAACATAGTGAGTAGCAAGGGTACCCCAATCATTAGTCGAAGGATGAAATTGAGATACAGTTTGGACAAAGCCAATATCAACAGAGCGGGGATTGAAAGATACACCACATTCAAAATGACGAGAAGTATCCCTAATTAAATCCTCCGTATTATAAGGAATTGTCCTAGTCATGACTTTTTTTTGTGATGGGGTGTTGAATAATATGCTCAAGATGTCCTTCAGAAGTCCAGCGAGAGCCATGACCAATTACACGTTGCCAATTGCGTCCTAGAATAAGCTGTTTAGGACTTGTGTCGAAGACAAGAACAAAAATATGCGCAATGAGACCATGGAGATCAACAGGGAAATAGGTAAATAAGTGCGTCACTTCACTTCCACGTTAGGGAAGTTACAGTTAACCGGAAGCTGCATGGGCCGGAGCTCCAATTTAAGATTTTCCGCAACGTCACGTCGAATAATTGACATTTCGGCACCAGAGTCAGTAAAGACATTCTTGATCAGGATTCCATTGACGGTAACAGGAAAGGTATCAATGGGAACAAAAGCATATGAATCTGAGGAAATACTGAAATTTACTCTAACTGGACGTTCATCTTGATAGGGACCGTAGAGTGGAAGTTTGGATCGTCGAGTTTGTTCGTACAAATGTCGAATAAGCTCAGGCGAAGCCACCACAAGCGCTTTAGGATTCTTATATTTACTGATGTCAAGAGTTTGACTCAGATTCTCGTAGAATTCAAACTGACCGTCAAGATCCTTTAACCATTTGGAGTCCATCTTACCACGAGGATCCTTGACAATTTTGTGTTCCGTGACTGGAGTAGTCACATCCATCAGATCATCAGAGAGAATGGCATCTGAATCAGAATGAACCTGGTTAACAATAGGTTCCATAGGATCAATTGGAAGCTCTGGAGATGTATCGACAACAATAGGCTCCAGAGGTGGAACAATAGAACGCTCCGGATAGTTCTCTACTTGCTTAGAGACAATAGGCTCCGGAGGTTGAACAATAGAACGCTCCGGACCTGTCTCGACTTGCTTAGAAAGAATAGGCTCCGGAGGTTGACCAATAGAACGCTCCGGATATTTCTCTACTTTTTACGATGTACCGGCGTTTTCAGTTCTGATACCATTCAATTATCATTCAACGTCTATATAAGATATAAGCCAGTTATATCTAAATGTAATATTTTATCTGACTATTTTGTACTGAACGGTTAAGAAGACGGTTACAAAGCTTAGTAAAGCTGATATCAAACAAGATATAATACCTGCCCTTTTTTTTTTTTTTCCTCTGGTGGATGAGGAGTAGCCTGCTTCACTCAAAGAGAAGATCTAATACTACCAGAGCGACGGGCAGAGCCTCTTTTTATCTCTGGTGGACGGCCCAGTCGTCGGAGCTGGTTGACAGTCTTCTTCTGTATATTAGCTGTACTGTACGCTGTACGCTGTAAGGTATATCGTAAGGTTATATTATCATATAAATGCTCCCCCCCCCCCCTAAGGGGTGTTAAAAGGGCAAGTACAATATATTTTGAATTATTATTATTATTATTATTATTATTATTATTATTATTATTATTATTATTATTTCGATCCTCGCCCTTTGAATATTTATTAACTAACAACAGTTCAGTCTATAGTGCATGCACATGCAACAGAACATGATCACGTGAAACATCTGTAAAGCCGAACAGACGTAAGATACGCGTTAATTTTATTACCAGTCGGTCATATTATTTTCACGTTTCATAACTACAATATTTGATCTGGAAGAGTTGGAATCATCATAATATGGTAGTACAGTCTTCAATTATATCATTTTTTAAAAAAAGGGATGGTAGTAATGATGAAAAAGAGAATAAGGAATCGTCAGCAACGAAATTGTCCTCAATCAAGGGTTCAACTTCAGTCGCAACCTCTTCTTCGTCGAATAGTTCATCATTCCGATCAAAGAAAAGACCTTCAAATGATGAGAACAATATAGATCATAATAATATACGGGAACCTTGTACTAAAAAACCTACCGTCCTGCCACAATCAAATAACTATTTATCGAATCACAGAAAAAACTTATATGAATTCCGACAGAATGATATTATGGTTGATTCCGGTTCTAAGGAACAATCCGACGAACAGAAGAGATTACATGAATTGTTTGTTGCCAAACTTGGTCGTCCTGGAAGTCTTGAAGAGATAAAAAACAGGTTGCGCCAGAATGGGGGTAGTATTGGTGAGGATGATGATGATTCTGTCCCTGTTAGAATGATCGACAATGACGACAATGATGATGGTAATGACAAGAATAACCCCAGTGATGGTGATAGTAACATTGGGGGGTTATCCAAATTGAAGAAATTTGCCGCTTCAGATATTCCAGTGAAATCATCAACTAATCGTCCTAAACGTAGATTAACTCCTTTAGAAGAACAATATATTGCCCTTAAAAAGGATCATATGGATACAATACTTCTAGTAGAAGTAGGATATAAATATAGAATTTATGGTTTTGATGCTGCTACTGCTGCTAAAGAGATTGGTTGGATGTTAATCCCTGGAAGAATGAGTATTGATGATAGTAACCCATCGGACCAGTTTTATGATAGGTTTGCCTCGTGCTCATTTCCAGTACAGAATCTCAATCGTCATGTTAGAACACTAGTTGAACGAGGTCATAAAGTTGGAGTAGTTAATCAAATGGAGACTGCTGCTATAAAATCCACGGGATCTAATAAAGCTGCTCCATTTAAAAGGGAATTGACACATCTACATACCAAGGGTACTTTTGTGGAAGAGTTCCAATATGAAGCACAGGGACAGTTTTCCTCTTCTGTGTCCTCCTCAGGTGGGTATTTATTAGGTATTTGTTCGGCAGTGGTAACTGATGAGGTCATCATCAGCGGGACGAGCCCTACCTCTAATAGCAGAAACGAGAGGTTTGGAATGATCGCTATACAAAGTTCAACTGGTGATGTTATTATAGACGAATTTGATGATAGTCCTATGCTGACTGAATTCGAAACTCGGTTGCTGCATATTGAACCTTGTGAAGTTATTATTATTGGTGAGGTACCGAAAAACTTAAAAACAGTGTTGAATAACCTATCCTCTCGTGGTTCTGAAGATAAAAGATCAGGATCAAGAATTCGGATTGACTTTGTGGATCGTCCAAATTATCATGATGCTTCGTCTACTGTTAATGAGTTCTATGCTTCTTCCAAGAATTGCTCTTCAACGCCGAATCCTCTTAGGTCAGTCAAAGGAGCATCTTTAGTCTGCCTTGCTTCTATGATTGAGTATCTTAAAAAATTCAACCTAGAACATGTTTTTGATCTTACCTATAATTTTTCGTCATTTAATAGTAGAAATCATATGTTACTTAATGGCAATACCATTACTAGCTTAGAAATATTCCAGAATCAAACAGATTTTAAAGAGAAAGGTAGTTTATTTTGGCTTATGGATCATACAAGAACACCGTTTGGTCAAAGAATGCTTCGCAAATGGATAAGTAAACCGTTAATAAATCGTGAAGAATTAGAAACCCGTGTGCAAGCAGTTAGTGAATTAACTCATAATTATAATCATAAAGTAGATGCATTAAACAAAATAGTGAGAAGATTACCTGATATGGAGAAAGGATTGATTCGAATTCATTATAAACGATCTACGCGTAAGCAATTATATTATACATTATTTTATTTACGGGAATTATCGACTGTGTTCAGTGAAGTTGATCCTGAAAAAGTGGGGTTTGAATCGAAGCTATTGAACGATTTATTTGCTGTTCTTCCTACGTGTCGACATGTTGTGGAAGATGCATTATCTCATATAAATGAGGATGCTGCTAAGAATGATATTAAGGAAGATTTTTTTGAAGAGGATAGATTTTCTGGATATGAGAGTATTAGTGATCAAAAGATGGTATGTACTAAGCGACCAAAAAGGAGAAAAGAGATCAGCCCAAATACCTTGTACCAATCATAATGATTCTAACATATAGCTGATTATGGAAACAGAAAATCGACTTAATAATCACCTGAATGAAATCAGAAAATTAATGAAGATGCCTAAATTGAAATATTCCACAGTTGCACAGGTTACTCATCTAATAGAATTGAAGAAATCTGATATAAAATTGGCTCCAAAAGAATGGATCAAAATGAATAATACAAAGGAATATGCACGTTTTCGAACCCCTCAAGTTACAAGTCTCTTGAAGGAATTGAATTTCAATCAAGAACAACTTATTCTAGAATGTGATAAGGCTTATAATAAATTTATCAGTGATATTGCTGAATACTATGAAAACTATAGGAAATTGATTAGAGCAGTAGCGGAACTTGATTGCTTGATGTCTTTAGCAGCAGTATCCTCTCAAACAGGATATGTAAGAGCAGAATATGTTGATACGCCGTATATAAATGTTGAGGAAGGTCGACATCCAATGGTAGAGCATCTTCTTAAAGATAGTAATTTTGTACCTAATGATATTGATATGGCTCATAATTCAAATCGAACACTGGTTATTACTGGGCCAAATATGGGAGGTAAAAGTTCTTATGTTAGACAAGTAGCATTAATTTGTATTATGGCTCAAGTTGGTTGTTTTGTCCCTGCGAAACGTGCTCGGATTGGACTTATTGATGCAGTATTTACTCGAATGGGAGCATATGATAATATTTTTGCTGGTGAATCAACTTTTATGGTAGAATTGAAAGAATGTGCCGATATTATTAAACGAGCTACTCGTAAATCATTAGTAATTCTTGATGAAATTGGTAGAGGAACTGGTACAATGGATGGAGTAGGGATTGCCCATGCAGTTTTATCACATTTCATTACGGATATAAAGTCTTTAACATTATTTGTTACTCATTATCCATTATTAGCAGCATTTGAAACTGAGTACCCTGGCATTGTGGCTAATTATCATATGGGATTCATAGAACGAGATAGTGATTTCGGTAAAGAGGTTACATTTCTTTATAATCTTGTTCGAGGAATTGCACATCGATCATATGGACTTAATGTTGCACGGTTAGCTGGTATTCCTACGTCGATACTTCAGTTGGCAAGTCGTAAATCAGATGAGCTTGAGAAGAGACTTGATATACGACGAAGAGAGCGTGAATATGTAAGAGATGTTCGTTTATTAAAAATTGTTCAGAATGGGCCAACATTAGAACAGGAAGAGAATCTTGATGAAATTTTATTTAACCTTCTATAAATCAGTATAACCATTATATTAGAAACTATCTATGATGTTGGTAGTAGACTACCAATACAGGTGTTCCTAAAGCTTGTTCAGTATTGTGATTATTTTCCTTTTGCCATCTGAAACGAACCATCAATGAGTTAACAGTTCATTTGTGTCGTAGCCATCTCCAAGATAGAGACGTTTCTTGTCCATCGCAGGTCCATCGCAGGTCATCGCAGGTCATCGCAGGTCATCGCAGGTCCATCGCAGGTCATCGCAGGTCATCGCAGGTCATCGCAGGTCATCGCAGGTCCATCGCAGGTCCATCGCAGGTCCATCGCAGGTCCATCGAAGCCCAATCCCAGCCCAATCCCAGCTCAATCCCAGCCCAATCCCAGTCCAATCCCAGCCCAATCCCAGGTCAATCCCAATTCCAGCCCAATCCCAGCTCTATCCCAGCTCAATCCCAGCCCAATCCCAGTCCAATCCCAGCCCAATCCCAGGTCAATCCCAATTCCAGCCCAATCCCAGCTCTATCCCAGCTCAATCCCAGCCCAATCCCAG
>JAJMIF010000005.1:0-11244 GCA_030583505.1 Sugiyamaella castrensis | reverse complement strand
AAAAAAACAACCTTGCCCAATAAATTCCTATCTAGGTTATAGCCGTTGTAGATCTAGTTGTTATCGGAGTAAGACGGCTGGCTCAGCAGCCATTCAATAACATCCGATAGTGAATCGAGAATATCTAGGGCAACTCGTTCAACCGAACTAAAATCTCCAGATCCAGATCCACGTACTGCATTCTAAATCAATCAAGACTGAATCAATCAAATCTGATATCACATATGAAGCACTCCTATCTCTTTTACAATTATACAGTACTGTACAGGTCAGAAAGCAGCTGAAAGCTCCCGTTCACGTTTACATTTTGACTGCATTATCGATCAGTCGACATATTTGTCGATCTCAACACGGCTGTATCCACATATATCATATTTAAAACCGGACTTTTTAACTCTTCACCAACTGGAGTCTCGCTATCAGTCGAGATCATTTTTAAATAACAGATTGATTGAGAAGTGGTGATAAATAGTTGTTTAATAGATCTTGTTGTAGCGTCTTGAATTTATATTCTCTTTAGTTTTTATTCATATACCCAACTTAATATGTCGAGTCCTATCCGTTCCTACGGTAAACATCGTAAACAATCTATTTTGGATGAAGCTCGTAGAATAAGAGAATGGAAGAATATTAATGGATATAATAAGAATTTGGATTCACCTGGATCGACTGGAACAGTGACGGGTATTGAAGCTGGAAAGCCATCATCTCATAAGGGGAAAAATAATAATCCAAAATTTAAATCAGCAGATCACTCTCGCTCTTTTGAATCGTGGGATAAACGTAATGAAGAGAAGAATAAATCTACTATTGGTCGAAAACTTTTCGCAAAAAAAACTGCTGCTAATAAGAAGATCAAGGACCAACAACTACAACAGGAACCGGACGGACATATATTAAGTCGAGAAGCCAATGCCTCCAATGAATCGACTTCAATGAAGAGGATGAGGATAAAGAGTATGATAACTAGTCGTACGAGTTCCGAGTCAAGTAATGGATCTCTGCGATCATCTTTAGCTAATCGGCGTACAACTACTGAGTCAAGTTGTGAATCAGTTACATCAAAGCGTTCCTCTTCTAGTAGTGGTGAGTCTGCATCAAAAAGCAATTTATATTTATCTCAACAAGAGAATGATGCTTGGGGGTTTTTTGATGATATTATGAGCCAAAATTCCCCTCCTACAAATAAAAGAAAAAGATTATTAGAAGTTGATTTTCATTTAAATTCAGATTCGGATTCAGATTTAGAAGAGAGTAGTCATTATCATCCAAAATCAGTAATTGCTGCCTCTGGATCCGTTGCGGTGCCAATTTCACCACCATTGCCAACGGAACAGATAACTATATCACCAATTCGCAACTCTGCTACTACTGCACAATCTCCTTCTCGACAGTCCAGACGATTAACACCACATATTACTAGTAAACGAACTTATGCCTCATCATCACGGCGTTATATGCCAATAAATGATCATGAAGAAGAGAATATCGAATCCAATAAAGATTTTGGCGACGACCAGGACCAGGATGTCACAAGGTCAGTCTTAGGAGGATTGGGCGTAAATTTTGGTCTGGGACTTGATCTAGGCTTAGATTTCTCTAGTGGGATCCACGAAGAACAACTAGATGAAGATGTGGATCTAAAGAATTTTGATGAACTTAGAGCTCATGGTATGAATTCTCATTTTATCGATGATGTACAATTTATTATGGATGGATTAAGACTTGCCAATGAGACAAATAATATAAATTTAAAAAGGTCAACTATATTAGACATGGCTTCAAAATCTCTTGATTCAGATTTTATAAAAGGTTTCAAATCTACTAATTTTCCTGTTATTCTATTTGGATATATGAAGCATGAACCTACTGATGCCTATACAGCTTTTTTATTTGGAGTTATTTTGTGTAGATTATTAGAAGAAGGTAGCGTTGGAACAGCATCTTCTATATTACAAAATCGATGGATTATCGGTATGTTAATTTCTATGTTATCAGATCAAGAAGATATTCGTAGCAAGCACAAGAATCAGGACAACCAGCAAACTCAGATACAGCAACAGAAAAAATCATTATCAAAGTTAAAGTCATCATTACGTTTAAAGAAATCAAAATTATCTTCCTTGTCTTCCTTATCTTCCTCGTTTTCCTCGTCTTCTTCATCTTTTTCATCTTTCAAGAAGTCACCATTTCAAGATTCTTTGGCTTTATTGGTTGATAAAATGGAATCACCGTTGGCCATCAATTCCAGATCTCTGGTTGCATTATCGGCATTTATATCGATGAGAAAATTTGGACCTAAAGTAGCTGAAATGTTAGTTAATGAGTTATTGGTTCATATAGCAGACTTTTTGAGTCTTGCCGATGATCTAATGAAAAAGTTGCTGGAGAATTCGGAGAATTCGGAGAAAGAAAAAGAATATGAAGAATATAGACTTCAATTGCTTTATATGGTAATGGCACAACTTGAATTTCTAGCTGATGGTGACGAAATGGCTAATGTTCTTCAAGTAATTAATAATGGTCAAGAACAACAGCCTATCCTTAGAGCTTTATCAATTGCTAAATTATATATGAAAGGTGATACAAGTAATGGGATAATCTCAAGGTTTCGCAATTTGACAGTAGTAGTTTTACGAATTTTAATATCTATTACGACGAATGCCACTGTTGATATCAATGAATCAGTATCTCAACTTTATGACCCAGAACTCGCCGAGATATTAGTAGATTTTGTCAGCATGCGACAAGCTTCAGATGATATCTTTTTATATGCAACTGGACTTTTAGTAAATCTTGTGGTTGGTAGTGCAAATGTGTATCAAAGACTTCTCACAGAACCAACTCTATCCACTCTAAAATCCAGCACGTTTATGAGTATTTCGAGGGAAGAAGCAAATAATAATAAGACCGAACTTCATATACAGGGTTGTCAGTTTCTAGTACTTGGGCTTTTGGCAAGTAGTAAATCGACTCGGCAACTCCACTTCACCGATGATGAGATAGAGAAAATCGGTCAAGGTCTAACAAAGTTTGAAGGTAAATTAATGAATCAATGGGGTGAAGGCTTACAGCATCAAATAAGTGCAGTACAAGCCAGTCTTCGTGATTGAGCGATGTCATGGAAACATCTAGGACAGTGTTTATTATATATTTAAATCCCTGCTTATACATATATGTATTATTTATATTTGATATCGATTTGATTTGATTTGATTTGATTTTTCAAGAAGCAATTCTTTCAAGAACCCATTCATCATTTTCATTCTTTCGATAAACAAATCGATCATGAACTCGATTAGGTCTTCCTTGAAAAAATTCCCATTCAATTGGTTTAATTCTTAGACCTCCCCAAAATGGAGGACAAGGAATTTTTTCAATTCCTTCAAACCGCTTTTCCTGTTCATCTACAAGACCATCAAGCTCATGACGATGAATCGTTTGACTTTGTGGACTGGCCCAAGCACCAATTCTTGATTTACGAGGACGAGTATCAAAATAGATCTGAGATTCTGCTGTAGATAACAATTCAGTTGTACCTTCTACTCTCACTTGACGTTCAAGTTCTTTCCAAAAAAAAGTCAATGAAGCATGAGGATTGGATGAAATATCTGAAGCTTTCTTTGAAGTTTTCCAGTTGGAATAAATAACAAAATTACCATTTTTATCTAATTCCTTCATAAGAACGATTCTTGAAGAGACTCGTCCTGACGGAAGACTTGCGGTTGATAGATTAACTGCTTCTGGTAAAGGTATATGAGCATTTTTAGCATCCGAAAACCATTGATGGAATTGCTCAGTAGGGTTTGGATTTAATTCTTCTCGATCGAGTGAAAGTATACCATATTGTTCGGCATCAGGAGCGACTGAATAAAGATGTGTTAGTATCGTAGGACATTACCCACGCCAATTGTAGTTAGTTCTTAGCCTAGTCCGAGGCCCACCCAGAACCAGAACCTCGTCTTGGATCCATCCCTAGTTGAAAACCCACTCTAAATAGATCTACTCTAAGATCTAATCCGAGACCAGATATCCTCACTTCGCAACAACAACCTGCTTATAAGATATGTAATCTCATATACAACACTCTCTCCAAGAACACTTACAAATGATTGTCTCTTCTTTCTTGGGATGCTCCATATTAACCTGTCTTTTACTTTTTCTTTTTCTTTTTCTTTCTCTATATTCTATATTATAATGAAATGAAAGTAATATCTATCCAGTTGGTTGTTCGAAAAGGTTTAAACATGAGTGACGGACGACAATGACATTAAGTGACTGGCGTTAAAATGATCTGAATGATCTGAATCGTCTGATAATCCAGCCGTACTAAATAAACGAACTAAGTCCGTGTAAATATCTGTAACCCGTTAACTATTATATATATTATGCATAAAACTCATGTGATTTGTCTTAATAATCCGCCTTACATGCATATGGCCATTATCGTCGATAACAGTTATCGACGAAGAATCCGACGAAGATGCGATGGTTTGACGCGCGCTGCGCTAAGTCACATGTAATTTAAGCCGTATTAATTCATACCATATATATATATCGCTCCAAAAAGCATATATAAAGGCTCTCTCTCTTTTCCTTTCAATTTTCCTGGTTTTTCTGTTTCTGTTTTTTTTTGTCACAGCCTCCCAAGGTAGAAAATAATATTAGATATCAGAATAGATAGTTATTCACTAAATTGACAATTTTATTCATTCTATAGACAAACAAAACAAAATGTTAGCTAGATATCTTGTAGTATAAATGATCGATCTTCAGATATGTCTGAGTTGAAGTTCACTTGTTTAAGAACTGCTACCGTATCGTATCATTCATTCTGATCCTCAATATTAAGTTACTTATATCCACTTAAATATAACATTAATATCAATGAACTAACAAAGGCTAAGTTGGTAGTCTGAAGCTACAGTGAACGTCGGTTTACAAGGTAAACAATAGTTTAAACCATCAAATTTCAAATGAGATCAAACATGGTTAACCCCCTGCAGACTTAAAGTTATGGACAAAATTGAGTCTTCCTGCATAGATATGTAATCCTGCTAGGCTCTTGGTAGTAGTAGTAGTAGTAGTAGTAGTAGTAGTAGTAGTAGTAGTAGTAATAATGCTCTCAAGTTGCTGGGTACTATTGACCAACGCCGTACTTCCAGTTTGCACCCTCTCTGCCAACGCGCCCTCTGCCCTAGATACAGCTAGGAAACTTTGGGTTCTGAGAAGTCATCACAGCAAAACGACCCATCCATACATTGCGTCACCAGTTGGATCAATATCAGCACTTTATGCAGTTCACGACTAATCCTGTAACTATCCATTATTGATCATGAACACCGTCACCATCCTCATCCTACTTCTCGTTCACGTTCTTCTATCGTAATATGTAGCAGATTCCTTCTGTTGACTTGACTTATTTATTCATTTCTAATGAATATTAGAATTTTCTGGCCTCTAGATGTCATCCAGCTTCAACGAACAACTGATTATCAATCGTCATTAATTATCGGCTGGAATAATTCTGATTCTGATATAGTAGTAGTTACGACTTTACCATTTCTTGATCCATCGGTTGTAGAAACGCTATTATTACGAGATGATCTTCTCAAAGGATCAAAATATCCATCTCCACATATTTATCAGAGATGTGGTTTAAAACGAATGAGTGTATTGGGTGTTCTCAATGGTTATGATAAAAGTTTATCAGTTAATAGGAATAAGAAATTTGCATTAAAAGCTAAGTTAGATGGTAGAATGAAATATCCAGAACATGAATTATTAGGATTGAGAGTGAGAAAATCAATTAAAGTGAAAGGTGGTGGTGGTGGTGGTGATGGAGCTGCTTCTACGTCGTCAACATCCAATTCTTCCTCTCCAATACCTAATGATTTGATTTCATCGTGTGACTTTTCCGAAGCCAATGCCAGTTCTTTTAATCCCTCAATTCAAGTTATTGGATTTGATCCTCCTTTACCTCATAGAATGCAATACTTATCTTTATATCCAATATCTTTAGCATTATCGGAGAATTCGAATGTTAAAGTAATAAGCGAAGAATATGAAACAAGTCTCGTTAAATTATCCAAGAATAAACAACTTTTAATTGAGAAAATTGCTGAGCATTCAATAAGAGAACCTCGTCCTTCCTTAAAACAGGGCGTGATATTAAATAATTGTATTTCTCAGATAAATTGTTGTTATGAATTAGGTGAATTGATGAGACATAATGCAGATATTTTATTTCCTAAGTTACGATCAAGGCATAGAAGACTTAGTGTAAGTGAATCAGTATTGGAATCTGCTAGAACGGTTCAAAATGGATTTTGGAATGTTATTCTTGTTCTTTGGAGTTCAATAGTTCCTATTGTTAGTAGAATACTTGTAGGGGCATTATTGATTGGAAGAATAATAGCAGAAGGGATTCTTCAAGTGATTGAATGGAGACCAGTATCAGTAAACATAGGGTCTAAAACATCGTCATCGTCATCGTCATCGTCATCGCCATCGTCATCGTCATCGTCATCGTCATCGTCATCGTCATCGTCAACGTCTCAATCAACATCATCAATGTTGCGTTCGAATTCTTTATCAACATCTACAATCACAGCTGCAGCTGCAGCTGCATCGAATTCTCCAACCCCCTCCTCTTCATCATATCTCTCCTATGCATTAAAGGATCTATCAGCAACTGCTCAACAAATCGATTTACGCCTACAACAATTCTGCTTCTGGCCAATACAATATCTCACCATCAGGAAACGCTCACAAGATTGGCATAGTAATTCGGATTTTAATGTTGAATACATCCGATTTTACAATACCATCTGGCTTGTTGTTAATGATATCATTTTAGGAGTGGCTATTGGTGGGGTAATTCTTGATAATAGAGAATTCCTAGTAGATGGATTATGTTATTTAATAGATGAAATATTATCAATTAAATTTAAAGATATCATGCTTTGGTTAATGGACTGGCCTGCAGGTCTTAAATTAAATAATGAATTAGCAGCTTTTTTCGGTGAACTATTTTTATGGGTTATACAATTTTGGGGAGCTTTTTTAAATATATTCCGTCCTTATTTTTCAATAATAATCTCAATTATTGGTTATTCTGGGTTTGCAGGACTCACTTTATCTATTTCCCTAATTTCTGATTTCATCTCGTTTCTTACCCTTCATGTATATGCGTTTTATGTTGCATCGGCCAGAATATATCATTGGCAATTAACGGTATTACATTCTCTTTTTCATCTTTTTAGGGGTAAAAAGCATAATGTTTTAAGAAACAGAATCGATTCTTGTAATTATGAATTAGATCAATTACTCATGGGTACAATTTTCTTTACCGTATTGTTATTCTTATTACCGACTGTATTAGTTTTCTATTTATTTTTCGCATTCAGTAGACTGTCGATTGTTCTTATATGTGCATTTCTTGAGTCTGTTCTTTCTTGTTTGAATCATTTCCCGTTGTTTGCGATTTTGTTAAGAATTAAGGATTCTCAAAGAATCCCTGGTGGGATTCGATTTGATTGTGAAGGCGCTAATTATGTCAAGTTAAAGCCCGTTCCTCTTGGATTCAATCACATCTTCCAACAATATAATATCTTGGGTCAACGATTACGTATGCATTATCTATCTTTTCAAGTGGTGACGAGAATTCTTACTGGACAATTTGTTCCTATCCAAAGGACGAAACTTTATGTTCTTCTTTATTCGATGCTACCGGAGGAGAGAGTGAGTTTATCTGAGTTATTTAAAGAGCTTCATAATTTAGTGTGAGACTGAATCCGACAGTAGAGACTCGAGAGAGGATGGATCTAAATAATTTTACATTAGTAGTAATATATAAAACCGTTTGACTTTATGGTGCAAACTACCAGAGATGCAAGCAACAGCTATTTCTATACATATTTCATTTCCTTTCCTTTCTTCCTTGTATCATAAACCTTTAATTACCATTCCATATGGTAATGGCTATGAGATGTTCTATATTTGTTGTTTTTGTTTTTGTTTTTGTTTTTGTTTTTGTTTTGTTTTTGTTTTTGTTTTTCTTTTTCTTCTTCTTCTTCTTCTTCTTCTTCTTTTTCTTTTTCTTTTTCTTTCTCTTTCTCTTCCTCTTCTTTTCTTCTTCTTCTTCTTCTTCTTCTTCTTCTTCTTCTTCTTCTTCTTTTTCTTTTTCTTTTTCTTTCTCTTTCTCTTTCTCTTTCTCTTCTTTTCTTCTTCTTCTTCTTCTTCTTCTTCTTCTTCTTCTTCTTCTTCTTCTTTTTCTTTTTCTTTTTCTTTTTCTTTCTCTTTCTCTTTTCCTCTTTATGCCTTAGATGTTGGTAAAACATCCTTCTGCTTCTGCTTCTGCTGTTGAACTTTAGCTACTGCATAAACAATCCCGGCCAAAAAACCTAAGAAAATAGCAGAAACTGATGACACTGTAATAGGATTATCAAAAAAAATTAATCCAGAAAGTGCAACTGGCAATTTATTAAGTGCACCAACCATACTATAAGTAGTTGAGGAAGTAACTCGAACACACCATCCAGAAGTATAAGAAATACCAAGAGAAAACACCCCAGATAAAATCATCATAAAAAATACTACATTACGAGTATCAACTGGGAAATTAAGGGCAATATTTTTAGAACTCCAATCCTCAAATAACAAGGAACCAATTAAAAGTACAGGAATTGATAAAAGATTATTATAAAACATAGTATCCAAATCAGTAAAATTAGTTAACTTAATTCTTTTTCTTAAAAATAAAACAAACCCAGCATTTGATAAACAATTACTAAACATCCAAAAATAACCAAGATTAAAAACACCAGAACTAGCAGAAGCAGAACCAGGACTAGTAATATCGGACCATGCTGCAACAACTGATGATAAAACAATTAAAACAAACGATCCTAACGCCATAGGAGTAACATGACCACCAAACCAGAGTACTTCACCATAGGCAATAAGAATAATAGTAACGTTTTTAAAGATTGTAAACACGGGAATCGATAAATATTGCATAGCTTTTGAAGCAGTATAAATCATAGCAACCAAAAGAGCAGAAATAGGAAACCATTTCTTAGCTTCAGCAGAATTGAAATTTCTAAAAGTTATAACACCAGTGACTTTTAAAGTTTGAATGACCAATAGACAAACAAAGGATTGAACTGCCAGAAGGATACAATTATAATTGAAATAACCAACTGATAATACGTATTTATTTGTTACAGTCATCATAATAGATGATAAACAATATGACAAGACTGCCACTGGAGGGGAATTTCGTAAAGAAATGACGGGAGCTTCTGAACCCATTTTGAATGTGAAGCTGAGTTTAGATGAGATTAGATGAGATTAGTTGAGATTAGTTGAGATTAGTTGAGATTAGTTGAGATTAGTTGAGTCAAGTCCAAGTATCAGATCTTACAGAACGATAAGATGATCCCAATATCCTTCTAAGTTTTACACCAAAAGATTAGTAGCTATTAAAAGATCTCTCAGAAGGTTGAAATTTAAAAAATCTATTTCTCCTTTCAACTAGTCGTTATAGATCTATTCCGAAATTTAATCTTAATATATAAAATAACAAAAAAAAATTCTGTCTTTATATAGAAAAAGAAAGATTCAAAGTATAAATTTCACAAGGAATGTCGAACAGGGAGAAGAAGATGCGGAAAAAGTAGACGACGTTGAAGAAGCCACGCAAACACGCGTCCGATTCTGATGGAGACAGGGTTTTTAACATTAATGTTATGTTATCGATAAAAAGTTTGTTTTGAGGCTTATAACAAATCTTTTTTGACAGCGACATAAAAAAAAGAAAAATCAAATCCACGGTTAAATTGACAGACTCCCAACACGTTAATTTTAAAGATCCATCCTGATTGTTAAATTGAGGTTTAACCACTATATTAAAAACAGTTATTTCGTTTTAACGAGTAAACGTTCTTTACCAGGGTCAGGTCCCAGCTGAGCCCCTTTCCCCCATCTCGATTGCCCCTGTTCCCTACATTATCCCGACCGTCCCCAGGACCCCACTTGCCTTCGGCGGCTGGGACGGAGACCGAGACCACTTGCTCTAGCTTCACTCAAGAGTTTTAAGTGACTGGAAGTTCTTTTAACTTCTTTATCCCACTAGCTCGAGCAAGAGGTTTCTACCACGTTCTTTCGCCAACTCAACTTCGCTCGAGCTCTAGGGGTTAGATAAATTGAAAAAGCCGGTAAAATAACCGTTTTCCAATTCATCCAGGTTAGGGATGTTTACTAAAAGTATAAATTGAGATGGTGACCCCTGAGAATCCTCAATCTCTTTGCTCATTGGCTTAGATCAAATGTAGGTAGTTTAGGCGTGTATATTATTAACCTGGAAGTATCTGACTAGATTTGCTGTCTCTGTTTGCTGTCTCTGTTTGCTGTTAATAACACTCCCGGTTGACTCCAGTGTAAAAAGCACACTAAAATAGTTACAGGTACACCACATTAAAATGGGAATAACCCCCGGGTCTAATGTACTCAAAGTAGTTGTTAACATAACGCTAACAGTTAACAGTTGCGCCAACACTCCTATGAATGATTTTAACCCCGTTATCATGCATATTTTTAAACCGAGATTTTGTTGGGACTTAACTTGAATCTATACAGTTCCTGAGTCGCATATATAAACTAGTTAGAATTTATTGAATGAAGTTTGTTTTATAATCTGCGAATGAAGCACAGATTTTTTTACACATATCAAAACCTGTCATTGCTTAAACGGGGTACATAGAAAATTCGCTTTAAAATCGGGAGCGTTGGAAGAGGAGTGTTGGCGCCCGGTATGTTAAGTTCCTGCTGTCTACCTCAAGAGAATATACGTGAATAGCCTCTAGACCTCTTGGGTGTTAACTTTTTTTAAATATATATTCTTATATCGGTATCAGTATCAGTATACACTATAAGGACGTTTTACGGAAAGCACCAAAAACTCACATATGTGTTTGTATTCAGGACGAGTGCTTTTTACCGTCCTTGGGAATAAAAATATTTATTCTTATATCAGCAAGTAATTGTCAGGACATACCCAAAATGGGTATACCTAAATAACCCTAACCGTAGATTAGGATTTACCATACCCGAGCAGCACATGGATTACTGATGTCAAGATACGTGATGGTCGATTCTCTAAGCATTGACCTATTAATGTTAACTTACGAAGTAAGTAATTCTTAATAATAGTCTATGGTATTAGGTATTCCACGAATTAGT
>JAJMIF010000004.1:274225-302229 GCA_030583505.1 Sugiyamaella castrensis | reverse complement strand
AACCAGTCCAACCAGTCCAACCAGTCCAACCAGTCCAACCAGTCCAACCAGTCCAACCAGTCCAACCAGTCCAACCAGTCCAACCAGTCCAACCAGTCCAACCAGTCCAACCAGTCCAACCAGTCCAACCAGTCCAACCAGTCCAACCAGTCCAACCAGTCCAACCAGTCCAACCAGTGGAACCATCAGAACCAGTCGAATCTATTGAACCAGCCCAAAAACCCATAAATAATTTCAATCCAAATCCATTTTCTCCCTCGAATTCAAGTTTTGGTATATTTCCTCGAGCGACGTATTCCGCATTCGGAGGGTTGCGAGCAGGTTTCGCCATCGGGCCATTATCTCCAACTTACCAACTGCCTCCCTTTGAGGCTACGACCCAACAGGCAGAGGAATTTTCCGACAGTGTTGATAGTGCTGTCGCCACTCCTTTAGGCTCTAAAAGCCTGACTATGGTTGATACTATCGGTACCGGGGTGAAAGAAAAATTGACGGAACAGCTCTCTGTAGATAATAAACAGAAAGAGGGAATATCTGGAGTCTCCGATGTTAGCAGCAGTGCAGGAGCTCCCTCTTCTGCTACAGATGAAGCAAATATTCTTGATGTGGAGACTGATTCGAGTTCACTTGATATGACAAATCTGAAACAAGATCTAAGGGATGATCTTTTTTCAGACGGAGGGGTGTCAGGCAGCCGTAAGGGGTCTGACATTCGAACACCTAAAAGAATAGCATTGCCAGGCTCCGATCTTGAATCAGATGTTAGTGACGGAAATGCTGATTCTTCTGAGAGCGAAAATGAGTCGACTTCATTCAGTAGACCTGTGATCGACTTACGAGCGTCAGGCATCTTAGCCAAGCCACTTCTCTCAGGTTCTCATATAGGGCAAATGGGGCTCTCAGAAGAGGTGATAGAACAGAAGGAAGACAAGAATGAAACAAAACCGCTTGTTCAAACACAGATCCGGAAGGACGCAATAATAGATTTGAGTGGGAGCAAAAAGTCATTGGAAGAAATTCAGAAAAAGCCTTTGTCAGAACCTGCTACCGAATTATCAAGAAAAATAGATTCTGATAATAATAACCTTGCTCAGTTTAAACCAGATGATACAGAAGAATATGATGAGTCGGAACACGAATCTGAAAGTTCAACTGAAAGTACATCTGAGGGAAGCTCCATCTTAGACAATGAGGGAAGCAGTGTTGGTAGAGAGAGGTTTGAACTCCTGGAGAGAGAGGACTCACGTAGCACCAGCTCTTCGGCAGGCAGCGAGTTTGACGTGTCGGAAGAATTTGAAGAATTTGACGATTTCGAGGATGAAGTAGAAGATGAAGAAGATGAAGCAGTTGAAGAATATAAAGAAAATGAAGCAGTTGAAGCAGTTGAACAACATGAGGAGCACGAAGAGGAAGGTGTACCGGATTATGAACCAGTAATCCGGAGTATGGATAAATTGGACCTGGGCTGTACTATTAGTTCCGAAGTCCCATATTATATTCCTTTCGAAACTGAGGTAGATTTACCAGAGAATGTAAGCTATTTGTTTTATTTTTTATTTTTTTTTTCAGTTTTTCTAACTCAATAGGTATCCGATTTTGATACTATCTATGCGGAGACAGTTACTCAATTCAAGATTGTAAGTATAGAAAGCTTCATTCGAAGTAACCAATTTAAATTATACTCTGGCTTGCCGATGGGGATGGGCTATTTTTGTGATAACAGTCAGGTTTTTTGCTAACTTTGTCAGGTTGAACTAAATATAGAAGCTCTTGATGGATTCGTAAGGTATCAGCAGGAGCAGGAAGTTGTACATAATCTCGAAGACATACAAGATAAGGGTTCATGGAAGCTCTCCGAAGGATCAACAGTGAGTTACCTACTTGATGGACTTATGAGTCGATCTAAGGAGCTGGCTAGTGACTTGGCTCTCGCAGATAGCCGATTACCTGGACTGAAAAAGACCCTTGGCACTATAGGATTATACCTCTCTCGAATTCAGGAATCAGTTAGATATCGAGAAAGTGAAACGAACGAAAGAGCATTGCTATTGAGAAGTCTGCCAGTGACTGCAGTGGATTTACAGAGACAGCTAAGGTCAAAGGTGGCAGTCCTGGAAAAGGACTTGACTGAAATCGAGTCAACCATCAACGTAATCAAATCTAGGCTGGCACGATCGGGATCATCAACTTCTCCGTCTGTTCAAGGTATTCGGGAATCGATTGCAAAGATGACGGAATTGGCTCTACGAAGGAGAAGTGAAGTTCAGAGTCTCGGTAAAGCAATAGCCGAGCGTAGAGCGAAGAGATCAGGTACAGCGGTGTCTGGTGAACTATCTCAAGGAGCTTCACGCTCATATCATCTTAATCGGAAGTCGATTATCAGTGAGATAGATTTCGTGTCTGATTGGTCTAGGCGCCAGATTAAGGTTTCGGTGGCCGAAGCTATACGAAATCGGCCCAAGGAGTCTGTTATTCGAAAAGCCAATATCCGACATAGTAATTTCGCTCAACAGCAATAAAACATTGGTTTTCTTGTGTAAAAGAAGGGAAAAATATTAAGTTGTAATATATTGTTATCATTATTCATTACATTTGGAGTTAAGCTCTGGGACAGAAGCTGATTTATAGTCCTCATATCAAGGGTTCTATTGCTAGCCACGCTTGCCAAAATCTCGAAGTCGAATCAGTGATGAATCGTTCTTCTTAACAGTAATTAGATCTCCTTGGAGCAAAAATCTTGCAATCACCCCATCAGGATCAGAGATCTTGACATAGCCACCATTTGACGTTTCGGATGGTTCGAACATTTCATTGAGAAGCGATTCAATAATATCCACTAAATCTGCCCTTAGTGATTCAAGGTCAGCCATATCGGTAGAGGTATCACTATAATTATCATGATCTATCTGCTGTGAATAGAGGAGGTCGGTAACAGAACTATCAAGCATTTCCTTCAATTGAATTAATAAATTTTTATTCCTATTATCAATAGCCACTCGGCGATCCTTAACATTATTGATTATTTCAAGAGGATCTTGAGTGCCTTTACTTTTGATTTTTTCAACTTGAGTTTCGAGAAGAGAAGAAAGAGAATTAAGTTCATTCTGTAAAGCTAATTCTTTATCAATCGCTTCAAGAAGATCATTTTCATGTGCTCTTACTATCTCCAGAGTATTTTTGGATGTATGTACGGTAGATTCAAGTCTATCTGTGACTAAAATGTGAGGTAAACACGTAAGTTTATTTATATATGATGATACCGGTGTTTTAGTCATAGCGTTCAAAATCTTATCTGCAGTATCTGGTTTATTTTTATCTCCTTTCATATGTTTCTCACGCATGATGTTTCGTTGAGCTTTCCTAACTTCATTCCTCAAGAACTGTAATTCAGATGTCAATGTACGGTTATAGCGGGATATATTTTCAACATATGGCAACTCATCGGTATCTCTCTCATAACTTAAATATCTGGTATCATCTCCATATAAGATATCCATAACATTTATCCCTTTGCTGACATCCACCGCGGATTTCTTTGTCTTTGTAACATATTGACGAAGTTTTTCTACGATGTTTTCCGGATGGGGGGACATGTTCTGCATCTAAAGTAAAAAGAAGAGAAGAAAGAGTCCAAGATTCTATCTAATCAGTAAGGTCTTGTTGAACTATCTTGCATACTAGCTAGCTACCGTCATTGACATTTCTAAGGTTAAGTTAAAGGTTGATATGTTACCGGTAATAGGAAAAGCTCAAAAGTTAGCTGCAACGGGTTCTTGCGCGCTAACTTAGAATTCATAACTTACATGCATGCATGCACGCGTTCCTTAACGGCTGAACATCCGGGGGTAATCTGGCAATGAGCATTATCCCCATACCCTTTTGCTATCGGTTCACTCTAAGGCAATATCTGCTACTGACAGTTTGGTTTTTCCATATCCTTCTTGCTCCCATCTCTCGAGGAAGTGATGGTAGAAAATATGAGTTTAACTTCGAACGAAGGAAGCAGTGGCCCCTGCCACCGGAACTAGATGTTAGCTTGCCTGCAATCTAGATCTAGCTAGCTAGCTATGCATACATCGATTAGAAGCAGGCACGGCTGTAGTGCGGCTTGTTCGGCTGACTGCCGCTCACAAACTGTTCTGCATGACTAGAAATTATTATTTGACAAAATATCAACGTTAGTTACTATAATTTCTCACTTGATCAAGACCAATCGACGTATTTCTAGCAATAATAATCGAATCTATTAATAATGTCAGATATTGATGCTCAATCGCTTGCAAATCTCGATGCTGCATCTCGTCAAGAGATTATGCAGTGGGTTGAAGCCGAGAGGTCCAAGTCAAAGGTTCAAAGCTGTAAGTATATCTGAGACGAAGTTGGAGCTTTGTGGTGACTAACATTTCTCTAGCTATCCATAACTTCACTGATTTATGTTTTAAGAAGTGTATCACTAGCAAGATAACAGCTAGTGCACTTGATAAAAAGGAAGAGGCTTGTCTTCAGAACTGTCTGCATAGATTCCTTGATACTAATATTAATATTGTTAAACTGTAAGTAACAGGTGTCAGATAACGGAATGTGTGATTTAAATTCGTACAGTTACCATTATATACTAACAAAAAAAATCTAGTATTCAAGAGTCTCAGCAATAGAGTGAATGTATACTGTCCATTCTGTATTTTTGTATATATATTATAGTATTATTCTTCGAAGAAGAAAAAGATTCGATCTTTTTGTAGATAGAAATGAATTTGGTGAATTGCTACCCTAGATCTAGTAGAACAAACTTTCCACTTCTTTAAAACCGTTTTCTGATCGGTTATTCATAATTCGTTTGCCAAGATAACGGCTCTAAGATCCTTAGCTGGTTAGTCAATGAAATCAATCAATTTTGAATAGATTGTCCGCCGCCGCATAAAAGCCTCACAAGTCTCACAAAGCCGCTGCTTCGTTTCTATCAGACTTCTTCAATATCAACCTTGATTCAATAATTTTTTTAAAATTCTCATAAATGGAAAATGGACTCTGATGTTCTAAAGTATATAAAGAATGAAATTCCTATCGAATCATTAAGGTAAGTTCCTTTTTGATCCCGATAACTGAGATCGCCTTCTAACTTAACATAGTTCAAAATTCCCATTTAAAGCTACTTCACTGCAAGAGTTAAGAGATTTCAAGGAATCCAATTATTATCAACCAGAATTTATAATCCAAATCTCATCGATAGTTATTCCAATAGCAATCGACTCAAAGGGGAATAATAAAAATATTGAAGAAATTGAAGAGGCACTGTCACTATTATGCAGATTATGTATTCCCTTAACTGGTCAATGGATATGGCAGAAGACAGAGTTCATGGACTCTGAAAGATGGACACTTCAAGAGCGATTTGTAACTGTTAACCTCTTAGTGCTAAGGACAATTTTTGAAATTATATCGGCTACAAGCGTTGAGATTTCCATAGCTATTCAGGTTGAAGTTATTCGATCTTTGATATTCTACCTCCCAGGGTATCCATGGTCAAGCCAGATCAATGAGGAAATTTCATCAAAGATATTGCGTATTCTACTCGACAGGGGGCCCGGAAGTGAGCAGACAAGGTCGTTAGTAGCTCCGACTAAAGTAGCTCGAGACTTGCTCGAATCTACCATAAAGCCAGCATTTTCTAATCCATCTCATCCCAGAGTGTCAAATGCTGGTAGGAAACGATATGTTCAGATAACAAACAGGAAGTTTGTTACAAACGACACTGAAGTTGAATATGACAAGCCTTGGAGAACTGAATCACAGGAAATGATTTCTGTTTTAGAATGGTCAGTGATGAATCTCAGTAGGGAAGACATTATAGAATTCTGGCCATTACTGGTTCCTGCGATTCTTAACATAGTAGATGATCATGATGCCCGCATTAAAGGCAAGGGCTGCGACATAGCAAACTGTCTGTTCCACAAGGTCGATCAATCTTTCCTTGAAACAACTGGCTTAGGGCCGGTGTTCTGGAGTGCCTTAAAGCCATGTCTATTATATCTTCCTCCAAGTGTACCAGCCGATGTGTCTGTGATCCTGCTAAAAAGTTCCATAACAGCACTTGTCACATTAGCTAATAAGGATTCGCCTCAAAAGAATAGATATATACGTTTGAATGAAGTAATGAGAGATGGTGTATTTAAAGGTATCGGTCAAGCTGGTCAAAATATTCAGCTTACAATCATGCTTCTCGGTCAAGTGAAAGTTCTTGCTTCAGAGTTTAATGTGGAAATTGTGCGGCATCTGAAACGACTCGTCTCCGTATTTCTAAATATTTTGTGTGACCCATTTATCGCTGCTCTGCCGACACTGGTGGTGATAACTTGCGAAGCAATGGTACAAGTGATGAAAAATGGTTGGCCACGGGTTCTCTACTACAAGTATGATATTCTGCATGGAATTACAAAAGCATGGCAGGCTCAACAAAAAGAAGAAATCGAAAGTTCTAGCGCGGTGGATATGGCTGTTCGCGAGGTTGTGAGCACTCTACGAGATATAGTTGATTATGATGGGCTCAGGGATGATTTTAGCGCGTTAATCGACTATGATAATTCACTGAGGAGATTATTTGGTCAGAAATCCGGATAAAAGAAAGAGCAATGGGCAGCATGGGGCGAGCCTAACACAACTAAAGATTCTGACGATATTAATTTAATTATGACTAATTTTCTTTTCTATGTTAACCTGGTCAGTTCCCCTTATTGAAACTATAAATGACCACAGAGACAACAACAATACAGATCGCAAGTCCTACTAAACCTGTGACTTCACTTATAGCCATCCAGCAGCTAATAATATCAGGACTGGTCCATTTACAGGGACCAATAGATATATGAAATCTATTTTCGTCGCGCGAACTAGTTGAGAACACTGCACACTCTAGTTGCAACTTTCGAGCGTTTCGACGAATAACCAACCGTGTAACAATACCTGCAAAAATCCAAACGGGAGGCAAAAAGAATCCAATAAAGAATGTGGTTCGTAGGAATATGAGTGCTCGTTTATGAGCTTTATTGTTCCCATAGAAACTGCTGTTGCGAACAACGGAACAGGTAGTGGCAGTAGGCGGGTTTTGGTCAATATTGATATCCTTCGAGATCAACTTTGGGCCAATGATAGTACTATTACTGTTAACAGGGGGGATGGTTGGCAGTGGTTTTAGATAGTCTAAAGGTGGGGTAGAATAAATACTCATGGCTCCTCTAGTGTAGATGGGAGTGGGAAGTGTTAACTCTCCAGATTGGAATGGCAAAGAATTTCTGGCCACCAAAGAATAGGAATAGAATGGTGATAATGGGGACGATGTGGCCTCGAATATAAGAGATTTATTTGATTGGCTGAAGTGGGGAGCTGAAGTATTGGTTATATTGGCATTGGAAATATCGGGTGAGAAAAATTCTGGAGATAGAGACAGAGCTAAAGAGTCGGTTCGTGTTTGCTCATAATACTTGAGAATCTCACCAGTGAATAATGAAGATATATGAGAAATACGTTTTAGCTGCAATGGTTCCTGAGACACTGTTGAGCCCACATCAAACGATCCTGTATCCGAAGACTCTAAGTCTTGGGGCGAATTTAGATTGAAAGAAGCCAGAGCAGAAGATGATCCTAGAAGATAGAATGATGGCATTAAAAAAGTAGCAAATTTATATTTGGTATTGCTGACGACAAATTTAATATTTACCAACTTATTGTTGATAACAAAAATATGTTACGCGTTGTAAAAATCAAATTTACATTGGGGGTCGTTTTTGTATTTATATATAAATAAGAATCTACACGAATCGTTTTTTTTGCTATATTTTTCTCCCTTATTTTTCTAAGAATGAAATAAAATTACAGGTCATTTTTTGTCGTGAAAATAGTTAGCCCGCCAGGAGCACGCGCATTATCCTAACTTCCCTCCCGCGCACTACTCTCCTGGCTAAAAGTGTCAAATGCATTAATAACATCAAACGCGGTATATTTTGAGAAAAAAAAATTAGTCATCAAAAAAATTTATAATACACCAAGATAGTCTTCTTTGATGCTTCCACTGAGGAGGTTAGAAAGGAATATGAATATAACAGAACATTTAACTTACATCGCAAACATCTTGCCTACATCAGCACGCACTCCTACTATTTTAAGCCGTACTCTGCTTCCTTTTTCTATTGATTGTTCCTCCGATGTATATGCTGGTGGGTTTGCTGAAGGATTAAATGTCATATCTGATGGAATTAACTAGAAGAGTTAGAAAGGAAAAACACAACTTTTGATCAATAAATGGCAATCATTCTAACAGATTTTAACTGTTTAAATATATTGACCCTATCATTTTACTTCCATACATGTGATGAAATGAAAACCGATAATGGGCCAACATCGGCAAATACACCCATTTTGTTGACATTTGTTACAATGCCATCTACAACTTCGCCCTAAAGAGAAGCAGGTTAGTAAAAATATCACCTGCAGAAACCTCAATATGTTGATAGATAATTGAGTTTTAACATTGCCATATTATCATACTTTGAAAGGTCGCCAAACAATGGCACGGTATTTCACTTCAAACTCAGCTGATCCCGTTGATGGAATGACTCGACCCTTCCCCACATCAATCTTCATGCCGTCCATCACACAGATGATATATCCAAACTGCCCGGTACAAGTACCTTCGACTTCAGCTAAGAGCTTGTTTTTGAGGTATTGGGTCATATGAGGACCAAAATATGACGGATGTAACGTCAAAGTCAACGAAAGATCTTTCTATTCAAGGAGTTAGAATCTGTATATCATAAAATGAAAAAAAAATGGTCTCGAGATAATCAACCATCAAACAAATACTTACTAAGAAAAACATGTTACCGTCACTTCGCTTTTAGGTACACACATAAGGAACAAACACCCAACGAAACGTATACACCTTCACTCTCTATACAACCTTCCTCCTTTGAATCAATCCTTTGATTGATTAAATGGATATTGGCTCTCGGGCCGTGACGACAGGTCAAACAGGCGGCAGCTCACTCGTAGTACCTTATCCCTTCTACCAAAACAACAAACTATCTTCCAGACGAGAGAAGAACACGGTTTAAATGCCGTTTAATCGACAAATGATATATATATATATATCAATCCCAAATCCGCCTTTCCTTTACCCGTTGAAGTTGATGACGGTTGATAATTTGATTTGGTTCAAATGATTCTTGATAACTTTTCACCCCATGCTGGTACAGTGAGTTTTACCAAATTGTTTCTTTTCACCGTGCGCCAGACCGGGTAACTAGAGTAGAGCACGTGATACCGGTATGTATCTTGCTTGTGCGGCTTCTTCGTGAAATAATGGCAGGGCTCGTGCGCTCTCCTCCGACCGGAGAAAAACCGCTACTCTCGATAATTAGTTACTCACCGATAACAGTAGCTCGTGGTTTTTATCATGTTCTCGATCGAACGAGAGGGCTGCTAGGGATCGTCCCAATTGCAGGATGCATATCAGGAAGGACAGCTCTCTAGCTAACTTCACAAGTAAACTATAAAAGTCTGGTATTGATTATGCGGCACTAACAAGTTAACTAACATGTTGTTATCCTTACATTTACGTGCATGGATCATCTACAGATCTCAGATGTCGATTAAATAATAACCCTGTCTCGAAAGAAGACGACTTTGTAAATTTTATTTCAGTCAATCAATTATGAATCGAATAAAATAATGATTCCTAAAAAAAAGATCAGTAAGATCATTACAACATCTGTCTTAGGGCAGCGGTGGTCGACACCACGACTACTGCACAACTCATCCTCTTCACCATCTTCTGTAATATCAATTTCCCCTGAAATCCAGCAAGCAATTGCTGAGAACAAACCTGTAGTGGCCTTAGAAAGTACAATTATCACTCATGGGCTTCCATTTCCACAGAATTTGGAAATGGCCCTCGATGTGGAGAAAATCATCCGTGCAGAAGGTGCTATTCCTGCTACTACTGCTTTTATTGATGGTGTCCCCATTGTTGGTACCAGTAAATCTAATCTTGAATTCCTTTCTGATAATATCTCTTCTTTAGAGAAGATCTCACGTAGAGATATTCCCTCTGTTATGGCCAGGAAGCTAAGTGGTGGAACAACAATTGCTGGGACCATGATTTTGGCCCATCGAGCAGGTATTAAGGTTTTTGCTACTGGTGGACTTGGAGGTGTTCATCGTGGTGTAGAAACAACTTGGGATATCAGTGCTGATTTAGACGAATTAGGTCGAACTCCTGTTGGTGTGGTTTGTTCTGGACCTAAAAGCATACTAGATATTGCTAAAACAATGGAATATCTTGAAACGAAGGGTGTTCATGTATCTACCTTAGGTCCACCCGGAACAAATATTCCTGGATTTTACACCCGTGATTCTGGTGTACCGGTAAGTGCTTACTTATTTTAATTGTACTAGTTTCCACCTTGGTCTTTTCTAACGTTAGTCACCTTTCAATTTTGAGTCACCGACTGATGCCGCCCAGATTTTATGTAAGTAATGCAATATCAGGATCACTTAACGACACTGCTAACGATCTATTCAGATGCCAACCATCTAATGCAATTAAATTCAGGTACTGTTTTCTGTATTCCTGCGTCTCAAGATATAGCCCTTTCTAACGAACTGATGGATGGGATTATTGAAAATGCCATTGCTCAATGTGAAATTCAGGGTATCAAAGGAAAGGATATCACACCGTTTCTACTCAGCAAAGTTAGAGAGGCTACAGGCGGGCGAAGTGTGGCCACGAATGTAGAGTTTGTGAAGAATAACGCCAAAATTGGAGCGCAAATAGCAGTCTCTCTGTCAGGGCTCGAGGTAAGTATTTAAAGCTTACGAGAATGGTCATATACCTATGATGGAGCAGAGCTTTGAAACATGCTCTGAGTACCTATCTTGAGATCTAGCAATTGTCTGAGATTTTTTAAATTTCACTCTGGAAAATATGATTAACCAGTTATTAACATCCATGTTTTTATACATAGAAAGGAGAAAATACCAATATAGATAAATCAGTCTCTGTACCTGTCGGAGATTTGCCATTGAGTGCTAAAAATAATGACAAGGATGAGGATGCCATTAAATGCGATGCTCTTGTAATTGGAGCTTTGGCGACAGATTTAACCTGCACGATGAATGGAGTCCATAACACATTTGACAAGAAGACGTCTTATCCAGGAAAAATTGAATCCAGCGTTGGAGGTGTAGGACACAATTTGGCTCTCGCTGCTTCATATGCTGGTTTATCACGCAAGGTTCGATTAGTATCGGAGGTAGGATATAATAATGCAGATATTTTTGAAGCAATTCAAAAGGAAGGACTCGATACTTCCGGCATTGCGAAGAATCCACTGAGGAGAACGGCTAGTTATGTCTCTATGAATGATGGATCAGGGGAGCTTTTAATAGCTTGTGCTGATATGGATATTATTAAAGATATGGACCCAGAGCATATTACTAACGAGATTCGTCGAGCGCATGCTCGCTATGTATTTTTCGATGGAAATATCGGAAATGATCAGAAACAGGCTGTGATATCTGCAGCCAAGGATATCGATGCGTTTGTGGGGTTTGAACCTACTTCAGTCCCTAAAGCTGCTGAACTTGCAAAGTTGAAATTAAATATATTTCCAAATCACAGTATTGATCTAGCAACTCCTAACGTTGATGAACTCCAGAAGATGTTTGAGTCATTTCATGAAAATGGTCTATTTGATATCGATAATTGGTTTCCAGTTATAGATGCCCTAGGGATAAATGAGACTTTGCGCTTAGGGCTTGAAAACTTAGCAAGGTCAAAGACTGAATTGGGTAATATGATTAGTGCTGGTATTGCTCAACAAGCTTTACATTTATTACCATATATTCCCAATATAATTGTAAAAAATGGTCGTCATGGAGTCCTATCTTTACAACTTCTTTCTGGAGATGAGATCGAGGCTGTACGCGCCACAAGATCGACAACATCGACAACATCATCTGCTACGGGCCGTATAATAAGCACACACATAGCTCGCACAGACGGCCAGAAACTTGGTATTCTCATACAACATTTCCCGGCTTTTGATATACCTACGACTGATATTGTGAGTGTGAGTGGAGCTGGCGATAGTTTCTGTGGTGTGCTTATAGCAGAATTGGTCAAGAATCGGACCTGGCTCCATAGCATAGGAAAGTTGAAAGTAGCGGTAATCGATAAGGCACAGTTGGGTGCTAGTCTATCTATTCAATCTCTTGAAGCAGTCAATCCCAAGCTAAAGACTCTTCCGAATTAGATAATAGTGAGCGGAATCTTCTCATACTGTTTCAGAGACCTGGAAAGCCTCTGGAGCTGGATAGTGCTCTATATTAACTTATCTTTCTCCCATATATGTACATACAGCCATTATATCTAGGTACATTTAACTCTGCATATTATCTAATGTATTATTTATGATGAGACGAGCTTGACTAGTCCCTCAATAGATGCTTTCCGTGCTTCCTCACTAGAAGGATTGTCACCACTGAGATATTTTAAAAATAACAGTTCGGAAATTAAAGGCTCTTCGACGACTCCCAAAACTTCATGGCTTTTCAATGACTCATGAGTAGATTTGTAAAACTCAATTGACAATTGCCCATCTGCCAGACGATGCAAATAGAGAATTTGGCCCTTAGCTACAGATCTTTTCCGACCGAAAGCTCTCTTAAGTTCGCCAATGCCTTCGCCACCGTTATCACCGGATAATTTAAAGCGAGGTTGACCAACGATGGCTCTAACGAATCCATCTCGAAGATGCCCGAAATCCGTATTACGCACTGGAACAATGCGAATACTAAGCCTGATTCCAGCAGCAAATAATTTTGAAATAAAGTCTCCGCCACTCTTGGGATCTAGTAAAGCATTCTTCAAATCTTCCTCAGAACTACTTAAAGTCGATAATACTTGACGAGCTTTAGGTATATCATCTTTAGCTATATAAATACCTAGAGCATAGACATGGAAAAAGTATGACACTACCCTGACTCCCACACCCAGTAGATCATAATCGTTTTCATTCACTACAATCTGGGTTGGAAATGGGTCAACCACGGTAGCAGGCTGGACAGTATTAAATACAGGTGTTTCTTTAGATAGAGGAGGGGCATCTAATCGTATGAAATTTCTAGGAGCCGCTACCAGTTGGTCTGTGAATAGTAGCTGACAGCTAGCATAGGTAATGCAGAGCCCTCCGAATACCGCAGCTCCTTTAGATATGATTTTATTGGTACGATTAGCAGTATTTCTAGCGGTTGTTGATTGTCTGAAAGCTGACGATGAAAACGTTCGTATTGATGACGTTAATTTTGCACAAGGAGCCAGAGCTCGAGTTAAATTCAATAAATTACCTCGAAACATTGATATATGAGATAACTGGTCGGATAGAAGTGTCTTGATTCAGTTAAAAATGTCACGGTTGTCAGTTGCTCGTGTTATCTTAACACTGGCTCCGGGACATGTTCAAACTTCGACTCTATATCTCCGTCCCTAATATAACATGTTAGCCGTGCGTGGCCTAGCGCATGCATGCATGACAAGCAGTAACATACCAGGCGCCAATACTCCTCTACCAACCCTCCCGATTTATGTAACGGATAAGTTATGAATGATTTCAACCCCGTTAACTTAACTTTGCTATCATATATATTTTTAAACCGAGATTTGGTTGGGACTTAACTTGAATCTATACAGTTCCTAAATAGCTTTCATATATTTGCTTGTCTGACATCAATGACAACAACAGCCGAAGCGAGTTCGAAGTTGTAGCTTAAATAGTATAATTAAAGTGCTAAACCTTATATATATTAAATGAATAAATCGCCGATAAACTAAGTTAGTTAGAATTTCAACGCCAGATCGTTATCTGAACTAACAGGCCACGCAATCGGCAACTTTTGAAACACGAGTGAGATTGTTTAATCCAAAAATATATCTAGATAATCAGATTATCAAATGTCAAATAAGCTTAATATAACCTAAATTCCAACCAAAAGAAGAATATGAATCAATATAAGAATATGAAAGAGGGTAGTGTAATAACGAGGGGTTTTAACGTAGATACTACTGTAAGTTTCTACGGAGTAAACGGACCGACATGGAACAATCGTAACAATTAGAAATAGCCAAGGGCGTCAGGCGAGAGATCAATTACGTTATATGGGTCTGGGAGCGAATTCCAGTACCACATTCACTCAACAAAGTTCACTGGCGCACTTAGTTTGAACTCTTCGGAATCAGAAAAAGAACGTGGCAGACATATAGAGAATAAATAAATATATTATACTATTGCACAAAAGTTAGACAGCTACATCGGGGGTCATCTCTTTGATAACCTCCACTCTGGATTTCTTGGTCTTTCTACCACCATTACTAGGAGTATCATAGCCCGAATTTATTGAACTATCAACTTCAATGTTGTCTTCATCCAAACTAATATCAGGACTACCAGTATTCGAAGGCATATTTCTAGGTCTACCAGGACGACCAGTTTTACGCTTGACTGCATTAGGTCCTTCAGCTTCTCGTGTAATTGCTAATAAAAGAGTACCACATCGACGAGAAAGTTCTACAGGGGTTCGGGATAAGAAAAACCAATTAAATCGGAAAAGAGGCGATTTATTAATGCGCTCTCTGACTTTTTCGTACAAATTATCAGTATCAAGACCCAATTCATTGATCTGTTGAAGAAGAAACCGGTCTTCCTCAATAGAGTATATTTTTTTTGCAGTAGGTGGATAAGAAACTTCTAGCTGACTTAATGGGGCATTATAAAGTTCAATCTTCTGTCTTAAAAGCTCCTGCTGCCGAGCTAATTTCCGCATTCTCTCTTCACCTTGTTCAATTTGTGAAATATACTTGTCATACCCTTCAATCTCTTTATATCTTTTCCAGAAAACTTCCGAATATCGTCTGATTTCATTTATATCCTTATCATCATCTCCAAATTCAGCTGCAACCGCTTCTAAATTATCTCTACTATACCGAGCAATCAAATGAATAAAAGTGGTGAAATCCCGTCTAGCCCAATTATCAAATCCCGAATTGGCAAGCTCCTGTTTTTCAGCCTCCTCTTCTTCTGTTAAAGGTTCGGCACTTTTAATAGCAGCGGTTTCTAATTTTACTCGTTGCTGTTTAGTCTGGCCCTCTTCAAGATGATCTATATCAGCCTCAGTGAAATGGAAGCCTACCTGCTTCCGATAATTAGCCAATTCCTTTTCTTGAAGTTCTTTAAGTCGTGGCGAGTAAAATTGATGATCCTGAATATTAATTTGCTTAGGCATTCGTACATTCCTGCCAGACGCAGATCGTCCTACAGAACCCTTGAATCCTCCAGTACCACCTCCTTGCATGATATCCTTATAGTAGCTATCAACCGAGTAAGTATGTTCTTTTCTTTCTCTTTTAGATGGATTAATCCAACTCCATCCACTATTGGCCTTGTTACGTTTAGCAAAATCTTCACCATTCCATTCATAAGCTGAGGAATCAGAAGTGAATTTTTGTAAATCATCTAATCCTAATTTTGAATATTTCGAATTCAATTCTTGCGTACGTTGTTCACCATGCTGTAAAATAGTGTCAATAGTATCATCGGTAATAGTTCCTGATTCGGATTCGAACACAGTCGAAGCACCATGCTGAATCATTCTTAAAAGTTCCCCCTTGGAAGCAGCAGCACTCTTGTTTCCACCAGAACCACTACCAGAACCTGACCTTCCTTGTTGAATAACAAGTTGGTCAAGTCGAAGTTTCTGAGCAGCTCTTTCTAAGACTTTCTCTTCAATAGCATTTTCAGTTACAAATCGGAATACAACAACTTGTTTAGTCTGACCGATACGATGAGCACGATCCATAGCTTGTAAATCAGCTTGAGGATTCCAATCTGAATCATAAAGAATAACAATATCAGCCGTCGTTAGATTAATACCCAATCCACCAGCTCGAGTAGTTAGGAGAAATACAAACTTATCAGACCCATCCCTATTATAATCATCAATAGCAGCAATTCGATCTTCATGAGCAGTAGATCCATCTATTCTACAATATTCATAGTCTCTAAAGATACAATAATCTTCTAAAATATCAAGCATACGACTCATTTGAGAAAAAATCAAAACTCTTGAACCTTGTGATTTTAACCGCTTGAGAAGTTTATCTAAAATAATCATTTTACCAGAATTGAATACTAAATGTTCATCAGTAGTAAAAGGGGGACCAGGTTCTGCTCCTTCAAAAAGATAAGGATGATTACAACATTTACGAAGTTGCATAACAATATTTAATAACCTTGTTTTCCCTTCTCGTTTCCCCATAGCACCATTAACTGCGTCGATATCTTTTTCCAGAAGTTTACGATACCATTTAACTTGCATTTCTGACATACCAATATAGATATTAAGTTCTTTTTTAGGCAGTAAGGATTTTTCCACATCAGCTTTAACACGACGTAGAAGGAAAGGCCGTAAAACTCTATGTAATTGTTCTACAACTTTATCTTGATCCGAACCTTGACTTTCAAACCATTGATCAAATACTTGAGAGTCTGAAAACACATCCGGTAATAAAAAGTTGAGAAGAGCCCATAACTCATGTAGATTGTTCTGTAATGGAGTACCAGTTATAAGTAGACGGTTACGAGAATGGAAAACTCTAATAATTTGTGAAAGCATTGATTCTTCATTTTTAATTCGGTGAGCTTCATCGACAATAATATATTGCCAGGCAATTTTCCTTAGATGAGCCTTTTCCCTAATAACCATTTCATAAGATGTTACACAGATATCAAAATCACATTCCAAAAGACGTTCATTGATAACTTGTTGACGACTCTCCTTTTCTCCTTGTAAGATAAATACGTTCACATCAGGTGTCCATCTTCTGAATTCCCTTATCCAATTATCTAGAGTTGATTTCGGTACAATTACAATATGAGGACCTTCAATACCTCTAATATACCGTAAATATCCTAGAAATGATATTGTTTGAAGTGTTTTACCCAACCCCATTTCATCAGCTAAGATTCCTGATATACTGTTTTCATGTAAAGAAATAAGCCAATTTAAGCCCTGAATTTGGTATTCACGTAAAGTACCATTGACAAATGAAGGAGATTCTGTAAAAACTGTAGTGACAGCATCATCTTCTTCCTCTTCTTCATGTAACAATTCAGCATCTTCTTCACGTTCAGATTTTCTTCGTCTTGTCTGGGGTTTAGATCTAGTTCGTCGAACTGCTGATTCATTTTCTAAGTCGACTTCACGAAGAATTTTTTTGAATGCTGGATCATTTCTAGCTCTTAAATCGATGAAATGGCGGAATAGATCTGTTAATCCAAGGAGATATTTGAATCTTTTTATTGAATCTTCTCTCTTAGTCTGTTAATAAAATTATGAAAATATAAAAGGTGACCTAACTTTCGCTTCGTTGGAGGAAATCCGTTAATAACTTCAGTCGACACTTGCTCTAGACGACGAATAATACTTACCTTGATATTTTCAACTTTGTGATGTTTGTCTAGGATATATCTACGCTTTTTATCTTCGAAATCAATAGCCGTTGGGGTAGCTATAGTAGATGATGAGGTTGACTAAATTGTTAGTATGTTAGTATGTGGATATGAATAAATATATATTCGACTTCTTTTTTAAATACTTACTCCGCCATTACTACCAATTTCTTCTATTGCCGGCGTCATGATGCAAATTGATCTATTTGAATTGTTGTTGTTGTTGTTGTATGTTGATCCAATTATTTTCTTTTTAATAATAAATTCTCCGAAATTAATTTTGATTTAATATTACTCTTTGTGATCCTGTTGTATTGATAGAAGGTGAAAATGTTAGACCAATAATTTTTCTTTAAAAAAACTGCAAATCTTCAAAAACTCGTCTTAAAGTCCGGGGAAATAATATATTCTCGTTCGTAGAATAGTTTTGATCTATTATATCTTGTTGTTGTTGTTGTTGTTGTAAAATAAAGTTATTAAAAATTCATAATCAAAGAATATAAAAAAAAGAAATAAAAAAATCCACTTCAAAGATGAGGATTTCCATTATTATATATACTTCAGCGGGAAAATCTTGGAAGAACTAAAAAGGTTCGATACGCACACGTACTGTACATGTGTATATAACTTTATACAGTACTAACATTAGTACATACAATTATAACCGTTAACATTAACGTTAATGTTAAGGGTAAGTTAACTGTGTTACAGTATTACTACTGCATATATAATATGGTTAGTGTCAATTAGCCAGTTACGTATAGTTAGCTCGTCTTTCGTCCCTTCTTCAGCCGCTCTTCTTAATGTATACGTATACGTAGGTACGTAGGTACGTACTTAACGAATGTAACGTTATAGTTAACTTTATTAGATAACGTTAGCTAGTTATATCGTCCCTTTCCTCGCGTAAAATGTAAGACAAACAACAACTTATAAGCTGATAGATTTTTCAACCCAAAGTTTGAGATTTTTCTCAGCCTTATAATTCTATGTAGGGTTACTGCTTTATCAGGGATAGATCTACAAAACTCAAAACGTCATGTCTCTCTAAATAAAACTCCCAATAGCCGTATGATAGCTATCAATCGCGATTGATCGATCGATCATATTTATTAAAACGTTAATGACCGAATCAGACCGATATAGAAGTACGTGTAAGTTAAGGGTGCTTGGACAAGCCGACCGGCCAACCGGTGTTGTTCCTGTGGCTGGTTTTTTTTCGGCCGTTAGGCCTGACAAATGAAACTCGTTGACTTATGTATCGCCCTAACCTCAAAAGATTAATACCGGGGCTGAACTCTCCATTATGTTAATGTTAATCAGTTAGCGTTTAACGTCAACATCAACTTAACGTTAAGTTAGCGAGTTTAATGTTAGTAGTTACTTTATGCCTGGGTGGCTGATTCTACCACCCACACGTTGGTCTGAACTTGGTCAGAGCACGCTTAATTTGATAGTACTGTATGTACAATTGCTATTATTGCGTTGGAAATAAATTTTAGATCTTTGCCCGTCTGCCTCGATCGTATGGCCCTGGCAGTAGCTAGTCCCCCAACCCGGCTAACTACATAGAGTTAGCTGTGAGCTAGCTAGATATCTAGCTGCGGCTCTCTGGCTGTTCCTTTCCAGTTCTAGTCAGCTGCTAAAGCAACGTTAGTACTTGCTCAACTGCACAAAAATATTCATTTGTCATTATGTACTAGTTATTGTGAGGTTAACAACACCCAAATTCAGGCATGAGAGTGAGTTTCCACAACGTTGTGATACAGCCGGACGAAACATTGAAATTTAATATTCGAAAACTTGACAGTTTACTCTATCCCCTCATCTTATAGAAATCGTCATAACTTCAGCAATGTCATTGATATCAAAGTTATTCTTTGTTGTGGCTATAGTGGCATTGATACACAGTGCTTACTCAGCATTTGAGTTTTCTAGGTTTACAAAACGACAACCTGTGTCATCCGATCTAGTTTATCTTGTTCTTCCTCTTGATGTAAGAATCTGACTATCCAGAAGGTTTTTTTTTGAAACGTCAATCCGCCATCCTGTTGCGCTTTGGAGAGCTGGGAGACTTTATCAGACCCTGGTGATCTCGCGGTGCTCGAAAATCTAGCATGGAGAGCTCTGAATTTTGATATAATTTGGCATAATTTTCTAACTAATAGATCAAAATTGAGGCTGTTATTGGAGTCATTCTAGCATTATCCGGAGCTATTGCTGAAGTAGCCGGTTCTTTAAAACCTATTTCATTTCCTCTTGCAATGAAAGAATTGCAGATTCGTGGTCAAAAGTATGTTCAGTTCATAAAAGGGTAGTTCTCATTTTCCTCTGGTGGTGGCCGTGCTTCGTTGCTCGTATCAGATCCGGCGTTATCCTGGATGCAGATGTGGTCCGACTACACAGTTCTCTTTGCTTGGCTTAGAACGAAGTGAGCCTAGACACCGATTCTATCCAGCGAGGCGAACAACGCTGTCCAGCAACTGTGAAGTCCTCTTAGTTCGCTTTATGGGTATCCTAGGCGTCACCAGCACTATATTTACCAACGTACTATACTAACATTAGTCCTTTTGTAAATTTGGAAACTCGCCCAGTCTTTCAAGATATTCTGGCGAAGAGAAAGGAGTATGCCGAATGGGTAAAATCTCAAAAGTCATGAGTGACTATCTTTTATTTATTAAACTATGATAACCTTAGATAATACATTCGAGTTAGGTAGATAATTTATTTTGTCTTACATAATATTTATCTCTGTACGGCGGCCAAGCTATAAAGTCAGAGTAAAGTAACGAAGAACAAGTAGATTGACATAAGATTTGGGCAGAACCCCAGCTGCTGCTGCCATATTAGGGACAACTCGAACCCAGCTATAAGATCTGGAGAAGAGCCCCAATTATCTCTGATATGCGATCGATCGATCGATAGCTCAGGGGCCTCACGTGCACGTTTGGCTCACACTAAAAATCAGGTAAGGGTTGTTTTTTGTGCGGCTTGGAAATTATTTTTCTTAGCGTTAGCTGAAATGACCGTAGAATCGAAGCAAGTTATCATTCATTTTCTGCTTCTTCGTTATCACCATTGTTGATTGTCTGGCAGTGGTATAGTATCTTTGTTCTTTCATCAAAATTTATATATATACTTGGTCTGATTAGTCACTTGTATCTCAAGTCATTATGGCTGTTACTGTTAAACGACACTCATCTCGTGCACCAAATGTCACTCATAAAGTGTATGTGAGATCTTCAAGATCAGGAAATGCCACTAAAGTAGTACGTGAACAATATCTAAGAACCGACATTCCTTGCTCTTCTCAGCTTTGCCCAGAATGTAATCTTATCGTTCCTCCTAATGCCAATGGATCTATTAATCAACCAGTTCTATCTAGATCTCCTAATTCTACTCGAAATAGAGGACCTCATTACGTGGTTGTTGACACAAATATAGCTCTTAAAGCCATTGATCTTTTGGAACATAAATCTGTATTTTATGATGTCATAGTTCCTCAAGTTGTCCTTGAAGAAGTGAGAAATAGAAGTTTGCCAGTATATAATCGGTTACGTAACCTGACTAAGGCGGGTGATGATGAAAAACGGTTTTATGTTTTTCATAATGAGTTTCATAGAGATACTCATATTGTTAGAAGTAAAAATGAAACCATTAATGATCGAAATGATAGAGCTATACGCAGAGTTGCCCATTGGTATGCTGAGCATTTAAAAAGAACTGTACCTCGTGGAAATACTGTTCCCGAAATTGTACTTCTTTCTGATGATAGAATTAATAGAGATCTTAGTCAAGCAGAGGGCATTACTTCCCTTTCTCTTCGATCATATGTAAAAGAATTCCCTGATGGGGAGGATTTATTAGACTCGGCTCCAGCATATGATGATGAGTCTTCTATATTAACTGGTGGGGCTCATAAAAATCTTGTAGCCATTTATCCAGCTTATTATCCAATGTCCAGGCTTCTTGGTGGAATTAAAAATGGTACTCTATATCAAGGTGTTTTATCAATTAGTCAATTCAATTTCCTTGAAGGATCCGTCAATACTTCATCGTATCCGAAACCCATTTTGGTATTAGGTAGAGAAAATCTTAACCGTGGTTTTAATGGAGATGTTGTCGTTGTAGAGTTATTACCCAAATCGCAGTGGAAGGTACCATCTTCTAGTATTATTGAAGAGGAAACTTTAGGTAAAACTGAAGGTGCTGATACAGAAATAGAGACGATAGAGACCGATGAGGAGAGGAAAGTTCTTGCTGAGGAAGCTTTAAAAGCTCAAAGGGTTGGTACATCTGCTGCTACGTCCGTACAACCCACTGCTAAAATTGTGGGTATTATGAAAAGAAATTGGAGATTCTATGTAGGTCATATTTCTCCACAATCTACTATTGGTTCATCAGAAAATAGTGGTAGCAACGCACAGAGAAATGTTTTTGTTATCCCACTTGATCGATGTGTTCCACGTATTCGTATCAAGACTAGAAAAGTGGGCGATCTGGTTAATAAACGGATTGTTGTAGCAATTGATGATTGGCCAATACACTCTAGACATCCAGAAGGTCATTTCATTCGAAATTTAGGAGAAATTGAGTCTAAAGAAGCTGAGACTGAAGCTTTACTCTTGGAATATGATGTGGAATATAGACCGTTCCCTAAGTCAGTATTAAATTGTCTCCCTGCTGAGGGCCATGATTGGAAAGTTCCTGAAAATTTAGATGATGATAATGATGAACAGCTTAAAAAGCGTAGAGATCTTCGTGACCTTCTTGTTTGTAGTATAGATCCTCCTGGTTGTCAAGATATTGATGATGCTCTTAGTGCCAGTATCTTGCCTAATGGTAATTATAAAGTAGGTGTTCATATTGCTGATGTCACCCACTTCGTTAAACCAAATACTCCACTTGATGATGAAGGTGCCTCCCGTGGTACTTCTGTTTATTTGGTAGATAAGCGTATCGATATGCTTCCTATGCTCTTAGGTACTGATTTGTGTTCATTAAAACCTTATGTGGACCGATTTGCTTTCTCAGTATTATGGGAAATGACCTCTGATGGGCAAATCGTAAATACCGATTTTACTAAATCTATTATTCGATCTAGGGAAGCATTTGCCTATGAACAGGCCCAGGCACGTATTGATGATAAATCTAAAATCGATGATTTGACAAAAGGCATGCGCATTTTACTTGATATATCAAAGAAATTGAAAAAGGCCAGAATGGATGCTGGTGCATTGAATTTGTCGTCTCCAGAAGTTAAAGTCCAGACTGATAGTGAAACTTCTGATCCAGGTACTGTGGAAATCAAAAAGCTTCTCGATACAAATTCATTAGTTGAAGAATTCATGTTGTTGGCTAATATCAGTGTAGCCAAGAAGATTTATGATGCCTATCCTCAAACTGCTATGTTGCGACGCCATGGTTCACCTCCAGCTACTAACTTTGAAATTCTTAACGATCAATTACGAATTAAGAAGGGCATGACAATTGATTTGGAATCTTCAAAGACCCTTGCTGATAGTCTTGATAGATGTGTTGACCCTAATGAGCCATTTTTCAACGACTTGGTAAGAATCATGGCTACTCGATGTATGCTTGCAGCTGAATATTTCCCGTCGGGATCTTATGGTTATCCCGAATTTCGCCATTATGGATTAGCATCGGAAATTTATACGCATTTTACCTCTCCTATTCGAAGATATGCCGATGTAGTCGCTCACAGACAGTTAGCGGGTGCCATTGACTATGAGCGCTTGGATCCCAGTCACCGGGATAAAAATAAAATGGAAAGTATATGTCGTAACATTAACAAGAGGCATCGTAATGCCCAATTTGCTGGCCGGGCATCTATTGAGTATTATGTTGGCCAGGTACTGAAAGCGGATGAATCTGAACAGGAAGGATTTATTATTAAGGTGTTTTCAAATGGAATCAATATTCTAGTTCCTAAATTTGGCGTTGAAAGTTTGATCCATTTGAACGATTTGGGTGAGCCGGAAACAGCTTCTTATGATGAAGAGACTTATTCCTTGAATGTGAAATCTAAAGAGGATGGTTCAAATATTACGTTGTCTATCTTTGATAAGGTTAAAGTATTCGTACATAGTGTTAAAGATGAAAACACTGGAAAGCGTAAGGTACGTATGTCTTTAAGGTAAAAAATATCTGTGTATAAGATATCTATATAAAATGCATCTATTTATATGTTTACGATTATTATCTTGCTGTCCGCTAGTTACGACCCGATCAACATCTCGAGCGAAGCGAGCCATATGGTCTAGGGTGCTGGCCAGGCAGAAGAGAAAGCATCACTCATAAATTATTTATTGGTTACGTTAAATTAGATAGATATTTTTTTCAATGTTTGGCAACAACACCAGCACCTGTGGCAGATTGAAGAATATACTTCTTATAATCATAGATAGTTCCAGGGAACTTTCTAACTGTTCCATTTTCAGAAACCCAGATTTCGTTACAAACTCTGGCGATAGTAGCAACATCGTGAGATACCATCAGAATACCGCCTTTGAACCTATGTAGAGCTTCAGCAAGAGCATCCAGACCTGCAGTATCCAAATGATTTGAAGGTTCATCCAATACCAAAATATGAGGATTATTAAGACCCAAACAAGCAAATGCTACTCTTGATTTCTGACCTCCAGACAAAAGCTCAATCTTCTGCAAACCTAAGGTACCAGTTATACCGAAGGCACCAAGATGACGACGGCATTCTTCCTCAGACTTACCAGGGCTGATTTTTGCCATCCATTGCGCTGGATTAAGATTGAGATCCATCTGATCAATATGATGCTGTGCGAAATAACCAATTCTAAGTCGTCCATTTCTAGAAACCATACCACCAAGAGGTTTTAAATCATCCATTAGAAGTTTCAATAAAGTAGTCTTACCACATCCATTTCCACCTACAAGAGCAATTCGTGAATCGAAACCCACATCAAGGTCGACATTATTCAATAAAAGTTTGTCGGGAGAATAACCAAATGAAACACCCTGAAGTTGGATAATAGGAGGAGAAAGACGTTCTGGATCAGGGAAGCGGAATGTAACAGTTTGGTCCTCCTCAGGTGGTTCGAGGACTGGTAATTTTTCAAGTTTTTTGATACGAGATTGAGCCTCTGAGGATTTGGCAGCATTATAACGGAATTTATCGATGAAAGTTTGTAAATGCTTACGATAAGCCATTTGATTATCGTATTCTCGTTGGGCATTCTTACGACGCTCTTCACGAGTAGCATAAAATGAATCAAAATTAGAGCCACGATAATAATCGAGTCGTTCTGAATGTTGATGAATAATATCTGTGGCAACCTCATTAAGAAATGCTCTGTCGTGAGATACGACAACCACAGTAGAGGGATACGACTGTAAATAGCTTGACAGATATGTAATGGAGGGTACATCCAACATATTGGAAGGTTCATCTAATAATAACAAGTCAGGTTTACAGAAGAGAGCCCTAGCCAATGAAAGTCTCATTCTCCAACCTCCTGAGAAGGACTTCGAAGCTTGAGCTTGAGCTTCCAAAGAAAATCCCAGTCCTGATAGAATAGCTGCTGCTCTACCTTCTGCTTTATCACTTTCGATTTCATGGAGCTTTTCATAAATATCAGAAAGGTTTGATTCTAAATCATCACGTTCTTCATCTAATTGCTTATAATCTGGATCAGAGGTCTCCAATGGACGTTGCTGATCAGATATTTCCGATATTCTTGACTGTATTCGTTCTTGTTCCATAAGTAAATGTTTACGCCAAACATCTGCATCCAGAACTGTCTGTAAAGCTGAATTATCATCGCCTACAACTTCCTGTTCAACATAGAGAATAGTGATATGCTTAGGAATAGGTAATTCACGTCTTGAAAGAGCTTTTAATAAGGTTGATTTACCAATACCGTTTTGACCAACAACACCGTATCTTCTACCATAAGCCAGAGTTAATGAAGTATTAGATAGAATCCGTTTACCAGCTCCAACGTAAAGATCAAAGTTGTCAATTTTGATATCCTTAGATTTACCTTGTGATTGACCAAGTTCTAATGGGTTGACAGTCAAGAAAAAAGTATCATAATCTGCCTTATCATCAACTTTAAGTAACTTCGAAGCTTCATATTCCACGAATTTCATAGTTTTCTTTGCCAATTTTGCAGCAATCTTCTGTTCAGCTTTTTCTAATTTCTTCTTATCAACACGGGATTCAACTTTCCTACCTGAAAGAAGATCCAAGTCCAGTCCATCTCCCGATGCATAAACATTTAAAGCATTATGCTTCTGGGCGGAAAGAAGAGTATCCCTATCTAACTTCCTTGATGCACTATCAACATGATCTTTTGAAGCATTTGAGGCATAGATCTTTTTAAGTTCAGTCAAAAGACTTTCATATAATGAATTAACAGCAGAATTGTCACCTCCTGCATCTTTCAGTAAAGAGGTAATGAACAAAATTTCTGAATCAATATTGAGATTATGAGCGAAAATTGGGTCCGAAGTCGAGTTGGCGATATGTTGGACATAGCCTGCTGCATATTCGGCAACTACACTATCGATGGCAGGTACTGCCTGTCTGACCTGATCTGGTAAACTAGGCATTGTTTCTAAAAAGCTTTCTATAACAAGTATTGGTTATCAGAGTGTATTTATATCTAAGATACTGAAAAAAAAGTCAACTTGTATTTTGGCTGAATCACCGATATATTGGCTGATAATGAAATATTCTAATATAAGATTGATACTACTAAATACAAGTTACGTTTACTGCAGATACCAGTGCGTAGTTCCGAGCAATAAGAAATAGCAGAAGAGTACCGGTCGGTATTCAAACTCAAGGGATTCTTATCCGAGACTTCGGGGTGGCAAACATGAATAACCTTGGTGGCAAGCTTGTAGATCATTCCTGATGATTCCTTGCCAGTTGATTCCGATTCTTTCTATCATATTCCTGATGGTTCTAATCTATTCGACTATGTTCTAAGTGTATCGGTTAAGCGGATATTCCATTATCTGCAGTTCAGGCTGAATTTACTTACAAATGTCAGTTACCTCCGCGAGAACAGTAACGTCCAATAGTGATTCTGTCCACTTCCTCAATAAATTCAGAAATTGAGAAGCGTTGGTTATGTTGAACTAAAATAGAGAGAGGTCTGGTAGAGAGTTCTACTACCAATCTTTTCCCAGCAGGTACCCACGTCTTGGGGGGTTCCAGAAGCTTAATAATGCTTGCAAGCCTGTATGTTGTGTTTAGACCTATATGAATCAATGTATAACTAATAAAAAAATATTTCTAGTTTCCTTTGAATTTTCAGAAACTCCCAGATGATTGACGGTTCATCATCAACGTAGATAAATAAACACTAGCACCCTGCCAACTTCCAATAGTATGGATCCTCCTCGCTCTGGGCCATATGCTATGAAGCTTTTCAACCACTTCTCTATAGATCTGTCCAGTTATAACTGGATGGGAAATACCACCAGTAAATACAATATTTTCGGATATTGGTCCACGTAAGTCAGCGTCTAATCTTCCTATTACTTTATCTATTAATCGAGGGAGACTATATTCATTATCATCACTGTACACATCTTCATCTTCAAGAAATAATTTTGTAGCCGATTGGTGAATGGCTTCTGATCCTAGTAATATTGATTTCCTCATTGTCCGATCAAAATCGGACCATGATGGTGAATCGGCTGCTGTTGCACCTGACGCCGCCTTAGCCAATCTGTTATATAGAAGTTTTGAAGACTTAATAGAAGTTCCGACATGTAATGTTAATTCCCTTAAGTCATAAATAGGAGTTATGGTAGTTTCATCCCAACCAAGATCGACTACAAGTCCATTTCTAGTACCCGCTCCAATGATACTGTTTATAGATGAAGGTTGAAAAGTAATTGATTTCACGTGAAAATCCATCAAAAGGACCTGGCCAATGACTTGTTTAATAGGAATTGGCATTAAAGGACCCTCAAGAATGAAGACTGAGAGTTGACGAGGGGTTACCAATAATTGACTTACTAAGACGTTTCTGAGAATATTGATCAAGCGAGGACGAAGATCTTGAAAAGGAGACGAACTGTGTATATTATCATCATCACCTAAGCTCGTTTTAGTCGTCGTTATAGTCGACCACAATTGTGGATCAAGATTGATTGTACATTGGGGATGTATGTCACCAGGAAACCCAGCCCTTAAAACAGCTTGATCTATCTCTAACAACACCAAAGGAGGATCAAAGATTTCTCCCGAATCAGAAATTGATAACCGGCTTAAATGATGAGTTAACCTTGAAGTTCTTAAAGACTTTGAAGGCGATTTTAGTGGAGATCTGCTAGGAGATTTGATTGGGGATCTAGATGATGACGATTGAAGCACTGGTGCTTTTCTTGGAGATGATGATGACATTCACGGGCAAAAAAAAAAAAAAAAAA
>JAJMIF010000004.1:214597-274125 GCA_030583505.1 Sugiyamaella castrensis | reverse complement strand
ATTTTTAAACCTTGACAAATAAACAAATATCCTAGTAAAAGACTATTTAATACCGTAAAGTTAGAGCGTCCGGAAGATTGTCAGATAAAATTATGCGTATAAAGTGATCTCATACTTTTTGAGGACGGTAAAAAGCACTCGTCCTGAATACAAACATATGTGGGTTTTTGGTGCTTCCCTCTTCGATATTATTGTGAAATACATAAAAATAGTGTATATTGATATAAAGGTAACAAGTTCAAGGGGTGGAGGACTTGGGGCTTCGCCGCAGTTGCGGGTGTCATTACCGGACAGAAGACCTTGACAGGAGCTTCTAAGCTCTAGACCCCAAATCAAAGGGGTTAATGATATTCTCCGTTCTAGAATTTTCCGAGCGTAGCAAGAGCTAGTGCTAACAAGAGAAGAGGATTTCTGATGGAAGAAGAGCTCTAGAAAAGAGGAGAGATTCGATCGAAGAGGGCATCTGATCGACAATACGGCTTCGCATTATAAGGTGACTTTATGCATTGAATCCGTTAGAAACCCTTTATCCATATGCATCATTTTTGCCTGGTTAAACGTTAACACGTTAACTTAACCTGTTAAGGTAAGTTAACCTTAAGTTATCCAATTATAGAGTGCATGATTACTTAAAAAGATTTGACTTTCCCTTCATATGCACGCACGCACACGGAGAATGACGTTGATTTGGAAGTGACTCTTTTAAGGCACGGGGTGGAATTCTAAATTTTCATTGTAACATATTGCAATCAGAAGGCAATTTTTTTATTTTATTTGAAGATTATTTTTGTTTGATAATTGTTTATTCAATTGAGTTTGGTCTTAAGTACAAAGTGTTCTCGTTCATATTTTGCGACCTGCATTTAAGACTGACCTTCCTCGAACTCACTGATTCGGGCTCAAACAATAAAAATTTTGAAAAAATTAAAACTTTAAAAATGGCTGTAAGTAGCTTTTTAGAAGGAGAAGGAGAAAGATATACAGAGTAAACAGGATCAGATCATTCGATTCGATTAACGTCGAAGAAGAAATTGATATACCTTAGTCTTTCCTATAATTGTCGAAAGATTCCTCCTTCTCATGATTATTATGATCTGTTGGGAATAGCAGCTGTCTGGGATCTGTTTTCCTAAATAAACTTTGTTTTGAAGTTAATTACTATATTACAGGCAACATGGAATTAAAATCACTCTTTCTATTTTGTAATATTTCGAACTTGTACTAAGGCTTTTCTTTTCCCTCGCTCCTTCTTTTTCTTTCTCTATTTACTAGCACAATATTGTTTGTCGTCGTTCCTTGTTTTGTTCACTTATTAACAATAGTCATCACCCAAAATGTTCTTGGACAACGAACATCTTGGTGATCGTAGTAGATCTGAAGATTGGAGAATTCGTGGTTATAATCCTTTAGTATCTCCAGATCTTCTTCAACATGATATTCCTTTAACTGTAAAATCTAGAGAAAATATCATCAGAGCTAGAGAAGCTGCTTGTAATATCCTTAATGGTAAAGATGATCGTCTTTTAGTGGTTGTAGGACCTTGCTCTATTCATGATCCAAAAGCTGCCCTTGATTATAATGATAGATTGGCAAAAGTTTTACCTGAGTTCTCCAATGAATTATTAATTGTTATGAGAGCTTATTTGGAAAAACCTCGTACTACTGTTGGGTGGAAAGGATTAATTAATGATCCAGAAATTGATGGTTCTTTTCAAATTAATAAAGGTTTAAGAATTTCTCGAGAACTATTTGTAAAACTCACTGAAAAGGTACCAATTGCTGGTGAAATGCTTGATACTATCTCACCTCAATTCTTATCTGATCTTTTCTCAGTAGGTGCTATTGGTGCTAGAACTACTGAATCTCAATTACATCGTGAATTGGCATCTGGATTATCCTTCCCAATTGGTTTCAAAAATGGTACCGATGGTAGTCTTGATGTTGCTGTAGATGCAGTACGTGCAGCTGCTAATCCTCATCATTTCTTATCAGTGACTAAACCAGGTGTAGTGGCCATTGTTGGTACCGATGGTAATGAAGATAGTTTTGTGATTTTGCGTGGTGGTAAAAATGGTACTAATTATGACGCTGAGTCGGTAGCTGCTGCAAAGGTTAAATTGGAAAAGGCCGGTATTGTTTCTAAGGTTCGATCAGGTCCTAGAATAATGATAGATTGCTCACATGGTAATTCATCAAAACAATATAAGAATCAACCACTGGTCGCCAAAAATGTTGCTGAGCAAATCCGAAATGGAGAAACTGGAATTTGTGGTGTTATGATTGAATCCAATATAAAGGAAGGTCGTCAAGATGTTCCCCCTATTGAAGAAGGAGGTAAGGATGCTCTTGAATATGGTGTATCTATCACTGATGCTTGTATTAATTGGGACATTACTTATGAAGTTCTTAAGAATTTGGCTAATGCTGTTCGAATTCGTCGAGAACGTTCAAAAAAAACTAATCTTGATACTTAGAAAAAGAAGAAACAACTTTGGAGGGAAACAAGAAAAGGACAATTATGATCTGTAAATTATTCACTAGTACATATTAATATATATGAAAAAATAGGACTAAAATCTGTCGTCTGAAGAATAATAGGAGGGTTGTTTTCTACTTCTCAAAAAAAAACCCCCTTACTTGGCCCGGTTGCCTCTATAACCTCAGCCCCTAAGCCCCGGCTCGCCGAGATAGAAACAAAAACAAATTGAAACTACAACACTTCCTGTTCACACGTGGTCTCCCACCGTATTACTAATGAAAGCTCTTTACGGTTTAAATATGATTGATCGAACGGGAAATCTTGTTTTCCATAAGATATGGTCGTAGTTGAAATAATTCAACCTCACGACATTATAACTCTTAGTTCTTTTTGTGGTGGGCGGCTTTTTTTAACCCAATACGGTGGTTAGCCGAACGAGGGCACGATCTGCTTACTGATAGTGATAACTAAAGCTTTAAAAGATGCACATCTCACTGTATTGTTCCAGTCCAATAGTTGATTCTTGTTCATTCACAGTTTAGTTATACGTTCTGCGAACAACTTACCGTTAAAGGAGATGGATGATCTGCACGCCGCACGGCTGAATTGTATTTGCCGCACTATTCGGTAAATACAGCTGTAATAGACTTTGAAGATAAAAAAAAAAAAAAAAGCTGTATATACATATAGTATAACCTGATGACGGGCACCAATGGTCAATAAACGTCAATCTGGTAAAATGTTGCTATTGTTTCCTATTATTGGCTGAGTACCTCTTATCATGATCAAGGTATGTGTGAGGCTAATGGTACCTAGGCATAGACTTTGACATTTGTTCAAAAAAAAAAAACATTTGGGTATAAGCACGTAAGCTTATGGGTTCCTCTGAGGCCCCTGAAGTGATCGACACTTTAAAGACCTCACTGGTTGAAATATATCATATTATAGCAAATCCCTCTGATTCCCTCATAAGTGTACATAAGTTGTTGTACTTATCATTGCCCGGAAGGTTGTGACCATATTCTCTCTCAATTAAATGCACTCTATCATAGGCTCTGACCCTGTCGTGCCGAATAAATTGTTCATCTGTGTAAGAGTACAAAGTATCAGTTCATGTTACTACTGTACAACCTCAATTGAGGGCAATTGAGGTGCCAAGACTGGTCTCAAAATACGTGTTCGTCACTTATAGCTGTACGAACTGCAGCGACAGCGGCACGTGAACCACGCGTTTACGCGCGCGTCCAGCTGCATTAAAATTTCCTATCTTCTTAGAGCTGTGGAATTATAACTTGCTCTCTCTCCTCCCGGTTAATATCCCTTATTTTTACACTATGGAATTGACTTCCACGTTCACATATAATGGCCATTCTTCGCCTCAAGTATCAGCGTCTGGTCAATATATAGCTTATATTACTGGCAGTAAATTGGTGGTCCGTGGATCAAGATCTTTAGCTATAAAGTCAATTGTGCCGTTACCAGCTGATTTTGCTCGTAATATTATCATTATTAGATGGGATAGATGCTTACCACATAGTCCAGAGCAAAGACTTGCTATTGCCAGTCGAGACGAAATAAGAACTTTTTCAATTGATAATGGAGACGATAGAGATTCAGAGGGTAGTGCCACAATTTTAACTGGGGTTGAGGTCGCTGAAATTGAATGGCTCTCATGCCATGATAACAAATCTGATACTGAAATAGTAAGATTGGCAGTTTTTTCTAAATACGGACTGAATATGACTATTTGGTCTTCCGATGGAATAGAGTTAACTATTATTAGTCCCAAATTTTCAAGAACTCTTGGACTTCCACAGATAAGTCTAGACGGTAACTCCAGTAATTTTTCCGTTGTTAGTCGATTAACTACATCCGATGTAGTATTGACTGCCTGTGTAGATTGTAAAGATAGCAGAAGCATCAAAAAACTTGCATTGATTAAAACCCAAGATGTAGTGGATGTCAAATTGTCACCTAGTGGGTTGTGGTTGGCAGCAATTGATAATCCTGCCACCGGGTATAACGTTTATTTGTGGGCTGTAGATGGAACCTTATTAAACTCGTATCATGGATCTGTACTAGTCGGTGGCAGCGATGACGATACTAAAAGTAATGGGGCAAGTTATACGCTTGGTGCTAAATGCATTGAATGGCGGACCATATATAATGACCCAGGTCGTAGAGATACCGAGTTATTATTGGTAGGCGATTTAGATGGTAAAGTTTCGATCCTGGACTTGAAGTCTTTTCAGCCAATCTCTGTTCTTGTTCATGGATCTATCTATGAAGGTTGTTGTGTCTGGGAAGAATATCTATCACCAGAGTCTAAGAAGTTAGAGTATAGACTGTTAAGTCTGCCGTTCTTATTACCTAATAATCATTTCAAAGGAGCATGTGGTAGTACTAGTACTAGTGCTAGTGCTGCTTCTCCCTTGGGGGTAGTATCAATGCAGTTATCGGACAACGGTGAATTACTTGCTACAAAGCTTGAATCTATGCCACATATAGTTTGGATCTGGTCTATTTTGGATGTCAGTAACCCTGTTCTTCTATCAGGTATATGTCATGCTTCTCCAGTTAGAAATTTTCAATGGAAATCCAACAATTCAGCTACAGGTATCTTATTAATTGTTCCTTCTGAAAGCCATACTATAAGTATTTGGGATTATAATAATCAACTATTACAGCCCAGAATGTATGAGTGGAATCCAGACTTTGACTCTTCATTAGCTGGCGCTACGATTATCCCCAACAATGACGAGAGTTTAAGGATTCTGGCATGGTCTTCTAAATCATTTTCAGTAGGTGGTTTTTCAGGCGGTCAGGGAGAGGATTATGAGGATATTCTTCAAAACCGTTATAGTGAACAGCATCTAATGGGAAGTCCTGAACTTTTGCATGATGATGATACGAGAGTTAGGGAATTAGCTAATGGTGTTCAGCAATCTGAATGGGGTCAGGTTGCTGCTTCTTATGTACCTCTAGAGGATACGTTTCACAAACATCTTAAGATCTAAATCGACATTTTATTAGATATATTTAAAATCAGAATATTAATCATAACTAAACCAGACCAAGTAAGTAAAAAAAAATGAAAGAAAAAATTATTCAACAGCTGGTATAATGCAGCAATAAAAAAAAAGTGGGGTTAACTGCCTAGAGAATATATCGACAATTATTAATCCATGAATCTACTCGGAGTTTCCTCAAGACGCAGGTGTCTGTGGTTTTCCGGCTTTTTCCAATTCTGTACGTTAGTAGAAGTAATCAGCTGATGTGCCAAATTTTACTTACCTTGAAGCTGTACTTTGAGCATCTCGTTTTCACGTTTAAGGGTGCCGTTTTCCCGGCGAAGTAATCCAATTTCTACTTCCTTCTGAGCTGCACGACCTTGTGATAACATTTTCTGTATGTTAGCATTGTTGTTCTCCTACTCCACATCGATAGATTCAAGTCTAGGCTGGGGTATCAGCTAGTCTGGAGCTATATCTCACCAGTTACTGCTTTCTTTAATATGCTGGTCCTCTTATCACTTACACCTAGGCTATCATTTTCTTCTTTTAGCACTTTTAGACGGACAATAGTACGGTGAGCAATCTCAGTAACATCCATCTTCATCTCTGACACAGTCTCGTTAATAGTCTTATCATTGGTACCACCTGCTACTGCAATAGCCGTGACTAGAGCTTCATTTTGTAACTTAAGATCAGCTACCTCGGACTCTTTCTCTTCTAAAGATTTGGCCATATTACGGAATTCAGCTTCAATAGCTGGATCTACTTGCGGATGACTACCAGTGCTAGCTCCAAGCCCGACGTTAGAATGGCTATGGCTCATCCGACCGCTACTGCCGCCAACCTTAGTATTTGATCTCTTAAAAAGTTGTTGCTGCTGTTGCTGCTGTTGTTGCTGTTGTTGCTGCTGTTGTTGCTGTTGTTGCTGTTGCTGTTGCTGCTGATGTTGTTGTTGCTGTTGCTGTTGTTGTTGTTGTTGTTGTTCTAGATGCTGCTGTTGTTGTTGTTGTTGTTGTTGATGCTGTTGATGCTGTTGATGAATCAGGTCAATAGAAGATCTACGATCAGTCGTAGGAGAAGGCATAAACTCGCTTATAGAAGAATCCAATTCTTGAGAAGAAATATCAAGACGATTTGCAGTGGCAGACAAGTTAAATGGATCCTGGAAATCATTGAGAAGGCCCTGACGATTGGTAGAGAATGATGATTGGAGAGGGACGTTGAAAGTGCCAAAAGAAGCAGATGCCCAAGGACCACCTCCAGGCGCAGAGCTTGAAGTACTAGTGCTATTGGCGATAGACTGAAATGAACCAATCGAATCGAATGAACTTTTAGGAGTCAGAGTATTGTAAAAATTGGTACTAGCATATTGTGGCGACGATACCGCACCGGCGGTAGGGTTAAAAGTTTGTATTGATTGGGGATATCGATTCTTCTGTTGCTGATTCATTTGACCTACGATAGAGGATTGCACGGGTTGCTGGAACAGTTTCTGCTGCTGCTGTTGTTGCTGCTGCTATAATTTTAATTATCAGTTAATCCTTGTACTAATCCTTGTCTTTAAAAGGGCCATTTGGCCTTTACTTCTCTTCCACTTACCCCTGAAAGTCCACTATTACCAGGATTCATAATTGACAATTATTTCTCTTATTATTTTCTTCGATATGCTGTGAAAATTCTTTTTTGTATCCGATAATTAAAAACTAAGTTACTAAGTTATACGACCCTAGAATAAACTGATATATTAAAAGGGACATGACCGATGTGACATGTTACAAACTACTGGTTGCGTCTAAATAATATATCTGAGCTTAGCTTGCATAATTCTTTTTTAGTCCCGCTCAAAGAAGCTAGTTGATCTATCTATTTGTGATTAAAAAAATGAGCTATCGCACAGAAACAAGTTGTCAAAATACACGGTTCATGTACCTTATCCATGTGAACACTTCGTATAAACCTGAACTGAGCCCAAAGGTAGGAGACAAAAGTGGGCACGTACCAAATATTCATTACCTATAAAAATAAGCTTATAATTATCATCATTTGATACGTTCAAATAAATAAACATATGCAAATTTCTTCATTTCCTCCGCCTCACCACCTCTAACAACTTTCTCATCATTATAAAGCACCCAATCTTTCTCACCTGGCTTGACCTCTCTACTTATGAAGGCCACATAATGCCCAGCATGAATACTCCCACCTTTGTGACATATGATAGCTTTCAGATTATACCTGGCAGGTAAAGAGTTGTCGCCAGTAATAGCATTAGCATCTGTATTAACATCTTCTTTATCAAGCACTGCTTCCTCTGAAATATCTGGATTGCTAAACAAATACTCAACAGATGCCTCCACATTTCCTCCAGTTTTCTTGAGAGCGAACTTAGCTTGGGTATCAGTAAATCCCATATCGATCAGTTGAGTAATACTTTCAGAGGAAATAGAAGCATTGCCCTTGCTACTAGATGCAAGTGGGACATCAATATCTGGGTCTTCCATATGTTCGAAAAGCCAATTAGTTGCAGCCTCAACGTCAGAATTTCCGGTATGGAACAATGCTTTCTCACATCGGGCGCGTGGGAAACCCATCGACTCTAAAGATATCAAAGCAATTTCATTGGGTTTGAATGTCTCCTCGTCACCTGTATTGCCATCATCATCATCATCATCATCATCTACAATGTCTTCTCCAGATCGATCCTGACAAGAAAAATATTTATCTAGAACTAGCGGTTCATCAGCTACGTTTAATGGTATATCCAATTTAAGGGGAACCCAGTCAACTACTTGAAATCGACGAGCATTCAGAATAAGAACTTCTGGAAAGCTTTTAAACTTTACATTGGCTATAGCCCCATTGTAAGTACCACACGACTTACATTTGTAATCGACTTCTTCAGCTGCAGAGAATATATCCAAACACTCATTAATATCTACTGGTTCATACGACACGGTCTCATTATCGTCACCCTGTTCATTTTTTGAGATTATTTTCCTAGCGGGAACGGGAACTGAGATATTCTCTTGGTTTTCAGTACGATAACGAACTTTATGACAGTTACGACATTCAAGTCTTCGTTCAGTCTGGAATCGAAAAATCTCAGTCGGATCTTCCCGGTTAGACTTTTTACAAAGTTCAGAAATCTTCTCCAGCAGATAAATTAGAAATTCAAATGCATCCTGTTGTCTCATGGTCGAAAACTCGCTATGGCCTCTTCCAATAAGAGCTTTAAACATGCCAGGAGCAATTCCACGCTGGTATTTACTATCTTCGGCATAACTATTGTCTGGTACAGAATATCTACCTGACAATAATCCATCGGCTAGTTTTCTCAATTGAACTTCTAGATTATGGGCTGGGTCCGATAGAGCTGGTGACAATGGATCAATTCTATCAGAAAACCTTTTTTGAAAGCTTTGTAATGAAAACAGACATTGAACTACGGAAGAAAGATAACAGGAATTTCCCAAATTCTTCATACCAGTCAGTCCCGGACCAAAAAGTGGCTCCAGTTCCTTACCATTCTCGGCGGTCATACTAAAATCCCACTTCAAATTTTGTTCCACTTGAAGCTCAGTAAGGGATTTTTCAGTTTTTTCTCTCTCGGCAATATTGATTCCCCAGTACCTAAGATGTTCCGCCAAAGAAGGGTCCTGGACTTCATCTCCACATTTATAACAAAATACATCGGCCGACCCCTCTGGAGTGATACTACCCAACTTTACAGAAGCGTAATGACCAGTCTTCTCATAATGAATTAATCCGTGGCCATTACCACCTACACCACCAAACTGAGCCCGTCCACACCCTAAATTTCCGCAACACAAGCAAAACCATAAATTCTCAGTTAAATCACATTGTCCACAATGAGATAAGGTTTCAGAGCTAAGCTTTACTGGAGGTGGTACTTGTTGTAAATAAAGGATATGTTCACAGGGTAGAATTTCTTGTTCCCAAGCTTGAATCTCTTCTTTTCTAGCATACGAGGTGGCACGTAGTACTCCATCGATGACAGTCTGAAGATTGCCAATAGATTTATAATCCACAGGGTCAGTTCCAAATGCAAGATCTTTAACTTGAGTAGTAATATCAAAATGGTCCTCTTCTTTATCTGCCTCAATAGCCAATTTAACAATTTTGGTAGGTGACTAAATTATTAGATACAATCATCTTGATACTGCGGCAGCTAAGGCTCTGTCCCAGTCCCTGTAACTTGCTTTGTTCCAAGCTAAATGGACCTAGAAATTCTCGACAATGCTGTCTGCATCTGGTATACTTGACCTCGAGGAAAGAATTCTAAGTATCGCAACCGCCACCATGGGAGAGACAGATCAAAGCAATCGGCACTTCTCTCCCTTTCCTGAGGAATAGATCTGGTTTACATACTTCTTCTCGTCTAGGTTTTGGTTTAGGAGTTTTCTTAATATTGAGGAATACAGAATGATCGGTCAGTTGATAATGAATTCTAGTATAATCATGACTGGGATCCGGGGAAGATGAGGAAAAACATGATAGACAAACATCAAGTCCATAAGGAGATTCCTAATTAAAAAAATGTTAGAAAGAAAATGGAATTAGGCTGGTTGGATTAATCGAATCCATATTAACTTACCGGTGTATCAAAACAATAGACACAGTCGTCCTTGAACACTTCCTGATTGGATCGAGGAGGTATGAGATTCAGTGATCTAATATGCTCTTCAACAGACATTTTTCCAATATCTTTATCTGAATATAATATTATTATACGGCGAATTCTGCTGACCGAAATTTCGAAGGAAGGCGATAAAAAGATCAATTCGCTTGTTCAAATGAAGTGTACAACTTACCGTATTTGCACATTATGCGGCTGTGAGTTTCATCAGAACCCTAATATATCATTTTGTGAGTTTATAATAATTATTATTTTTTTATCTTCGAAGTCTATTAACCTTATAGTTACAAATAACGTTACAACACACAATACATACTACCTGAAACAGCTTGCACACCGAAGGGGAAATATTATCGCTAATATGAAAACCCTTTCTATGACCCCCATTGTTCGTTGTGATGTCATTGATGTGTCGGGGCGTAGTACCATTTTGATTTTCTAATGGTAGGTGAGAGTCCCACTTGGGGCCGGATCGAACCCGAAAGTTGCAGCAAGACGCATAAGGCCATTACAGCGTGATAGTAATTTATTCGTTTATTTCTTTTCCTATATGTATATATAACTTTGAATTTTATCTTTACTTTATAATTATTATTAATATGTTTGATCACATCAAGTTCTTAAGTAGCCCTGGCTGCAACAATATTGGATACTAGTGGATTCAATCTGGAATCTGGAATCTCTGTTAGATAATCTCTTGTACCTAACAAGGTAGTTTTCTTCTTGTTTTTTTTTTTATATTAGATAAAAATGATACAAATATACGTTGACTGTAGAAAGTTTTATGACAAAGGCCATACACGGTAGCTATTATCGTTTCGACTTTCGTCCTCGTCAATAGCCCGATTCTAAGTGAGGAGCAGAAAACAACTCAAGAACAAATCCAAAGGGGTAGTGGCCCTGTAGATCCCAATATAGGATCTATTAGAGATCTTAGGGCTATCCTAATCTAAAGATTAGGTGTATCCGGATAAAAGATACCAGTAACGTAATAAGCAGTTACAGAGACAAATATGAGACTTCTAAGAGAAATTAGAGAATTATAATATATTGAAATATACGAAATAGAGATTGATTAATATATATCATAAGAACTTAAGATCAATAACCACGATCAGGTAATAAATAAATAAACCTTGTAATAAAACACCCTTAACCTTTAATAATTCACATGATAAACGAGATTCTAAGAATCTACTGCCCCGTAAGTGGTGCGGCTTTTCTATTAGCTATGGCTGTGCTTTCAAGAATCAAGCTTTTATATATAAGCAAATTGAAAGTCACGATTGTAACTTGTTAGGAATAGGCGTTACTACCTTGTTAGAAGAGCTTATCTAACAGGGATTCTAGATTGAATCCAGTAGTATCCAATACTTGTGGCTGACAAGTATCAATAGCAGTCCGTGTTAGTTAAGATCTTGACGTTAATCAAAGATATTATAAAATAAAGTAAATTCAATTATTCAAAGTTCGATGTGTATATAAGAAGAATAAAAGAAATAAACGAATGATAAGAAAATATAAACTGACGAAATGATATATTAGGGTTTGATTGGAACGGACAGGGCGAGAGAGCTGGTGCGAACCTCAAGCATGAACTGACGTCGGATTTGTAGACACAAGGACATCCAAGGATGTAGGGACATACCAAAAAGGTGCTTGTTTAGGTTCATGCTTGGTAGAGCCATAGGTTGCCTCGGTTGGCTGGTGAAGCATCAGACCTTCAGCTCTCACTCTCAGTACTCTCGAAACCTATTTAATTTAAAAGCCGAGAGTTGATATTTCGAGTGTGGTGAGAAGGAGTCTGTCTTTCAGGCATTTCAGGGTTTCTGTGATTTAACATGATAACTACTAGAACAGTATCGATAGCTATATAGTATATTTCCTTACTTTATATATCTAATCTAATAGACCCAATCAAGAAGAGTAACATGTTCGGGATCCGGTTTAGTATTCGCATTAAGAATATCATTAACCTTACGTTCCACACCTACCTTACCTTTGGTAACATTAACAAAATGTTCAACGATCTCTTCTCTAGTAGACTTGAAATCACGAGAGCTGCTTTCACCAGTGACAAAAGCCTTAACATCAGCTTCAGTTGGCAAATGATATTGATGAGGATATTCTTGATAAGTAGCATCGGAAGCAAAAGAAATACCAGTGGTGGAACCAGGACGATGTTCCAAAAATCGAGCAACATCGGAGTTGGTTACACCTTCAATAGTATTTGGGGACCATTGTGGTTTACGAGAAGGTTTAGATATAAGTAAAGCAGATACGCCTTCTACAAAATCGGGGTGATAAGCAAAATTCTCAGCTAAAAAGTATTCTTCATCAAGGGCTTTTCTAATATCAAAATGTTTACCTCTACGAATAGCAGCAAGAGTAACTTTAACTGAAGTAGGAGATCTTTCCAAAACAGTATTTTTAGTTTTGAGAGCAAATTCAGAACCATCAGCCTCTAAATCGGCCAAAATTTGTTCAACAGAATCATGAGCAAATGCAGAATCAACTAGTTTACGTTCTTTATCCGACAATACAAATTTATAATCAGCAGGAGCATCTTCAACAAATTCCTCAATAGTGCTACTAATCACAGAATAAAGCTCTTCGACTTCTTCATTCGATGATGCTGATGATGATGATCCACTAGTTAATTCACTCAAACGAGCTTCTAAATCAGGAATTCGATTAGAAGGAACATAATGAGTGGCGATACCGGCATAAAACGCATCATATCCCTTTAGACGAGCAGATGTCAATCCAAGATAAGGTCCTAATTGACCATCAAGTCGAGGTAAGAAAAAAGATCCACCCACATCTGGGAAGAAACCAATATTAGTTTCGGGCATAGCAAATAAAGTGTGTTCAGTAGCAATTCGGAATGGTGCATGAATACTTAAACCTACACCACCTCCCATTGTAATTCCATCCTGAACAGCTACAAATGGTTTAGGATACGTTGCAATCAAATGGTCCAATCGATATTCATCATGAAAATATTCAGCAGTTTCTCTAGATCCAAATTCACCTTTTTCGGAAATAGCAGCAGCTAAAGCAGCTACATCACCACCAGCACACAAAGATTTATGTCCTTCTCCTTTAAGAACAATGATTTTAGCAGCATCTGATTTAGTCCATTCAATTAGTCTAGGCAAAATCAATTGAACCATATTATGGTTAAGAGAGTTAAGCTTTTTAGGGCGATTAAGTAAAACAGTTCTTACCGAACCAGAAGAATTGAATTTAACTTCATCTTCCAATGAACCATTACCATTACCGTTGTTACCTGCTTCACTGGCCATTGTTCTGTTATTTCCAATTAAAATCTTTGCTCGAAGAGGCATAGTAAGGAAGAGCGACTTAGAAGTTCGTAGTAATGGCCTACTATAAGTTGATGCTAAGTAGGACATGAAAAATGTAAAAGAAGAATCCAAACAAACAATCAATTAAAATCCCCCGTAATATTATAAGATATTTATATAAAGAAAAAAAAGAACAGAAAACTGAAACAAAAAAAAAGAAACAGGGAAGGATCAGCCTACAGTTTCAATCTGGTTAAATCCTTTCAAATTGTAAAATTAAGATCTTAGGAAAAAAAAAATAAGAATAAAAAATAGAAAACGAGATCTTTTTCGATAATCTATATATAGCTATTGAACAATTCTCTATAAAGTCTCTCTTCTCCTTCTGAATTTCCTTCTTCACGGCAGATTATCGGAGGTTGAAAAGAACGAATTTTTGTCGCGGGGTAAAACGTGAGGGGTATAGCTAGTAAGCTACAGAGAGATCTTTAGGGCCAAATTGTATCTTCGAGCGTGAGAGATCATCTTCACCACATAAAATATGAATGGGTTGGGGTTTAAACGGGTCCAGCGGAAACTTGTGGAGCGGCTTTGTGCCGGCCGCGGTTGCGATTTTTGCTAATCCCCGTCATTGTCATGATCCAAATGGGATGGAATGACGTTATTAGGCAATAAGTCAGACTGACTCCGGCCACTCTGTGTTGTTGTTTGCCTTATCTTGAATCAGTCCAGTTCCGTCTCACTCGGGTCTATCATTGTCCATTGTTTGCGTCTGGCGGCTAGGAAACTCTCGCTCGACTCGAGGCTACCGTATTCCCCACTGATCGAATCAACATGATGTTGAACTTGAACTAAGCGAGTCTGTGGCATTTCCCAAGCCACCGAAAGCCAACGCCAGAAACACTCGGCTGGAATAGTCGGGAGGGAGGTAGATGGAAGTGTCTTTAATTGCTAGGACTGGCCATAGTGTGCTTATGTAAGCTTTTGGTGGTATACGATAACAGTTTTACAGATAAAATGGTGGGATTGAATGGTACAGTAACTAGCAATCATCATAGCATGTTAGCTAGCTAGATTGAATATATATAATATATATATAATAAAATGGTGGAATTCAACGGTACAGTAACTAGCAATCATCATGGCATGTTAGCTAGCTAGATTGAATATATATAATATATATATAATTATATATACGTACGTACGTACATGTGTTTATGCGGCTAAGATCCTAATGCGAGATAAGATTAGAACAGAAAAATAAAATACTGACAGATAAACGGACTGGAATAAACTTTTAGTCTATGGTATATCTCCTCCTTCGAATTTTTATAATCGAAGGGAAATCACACCACAATATAGTAGATTATTGAAGCTGCCTAGTAGTTTGTTAGGCATTGTTTTGTTCAGTCTAGCTGGGACGAAGCCATAGCTTTTCTTCCGCCCGAGAACCAAATATTCTTGAATCTATTTTAATTAATCAATTATGTAATGGAGCTAAACCAATTTTAAATATTAACCCTATAAATATTAATAATAAACTTAATGTTATTATTATATTATTAATATCATAATTTATATCTATAACTTGTTTCACAAATTTGGGGGAATTCATATTCTCAACAGATATCTGGATTGTAAAAGTTAACCAAGAAAGATATTTTGTCAGAGTTCAATTGAGTTAACTTGTTAACGTTAGCCCCTCTGATAACAGTTAACTTTAATGTTGACTTATATTGTGGCATGAATACCGTAGTTGTAACTTATATAACTTAACCAAAATTAACATTAACAGTTAACAGTTAATTATGATGAATGGCCCCGGTGGATTGACGTTGAACGCGAAACAAATCTAAATTATCTAACTGTTAATACATTCTTGAACAAATTCAGGCTAAATTAAGCTGAGAGCCACTCCGTCCTGCAGATAACAGCTAATTAACCGTTAAAAAAATTAACGCTAACGTTAATTACGGACAACTACTTAGCTTCAGATCATGTATTCTGCAAGCTGCAGCATGTACCTGCATGTCTAGTTTTTTCTGCTTCGCACACTCAAAAACTGGTAGACAATAAACCTTAGGAGATCAGGAATAAGCTCGGATGGTCGTCGAGATTATTTCTTGAGTCATCGTTCTAATAATATTATTAATATATATGTTACATCATATATCAGAAGTTATTTATATCTCGGGCGTGCATATGAAATAGATGCCGTCAAGTAATCAGGGGGAAGTAGATCCATCGGTTTGTCTCACCTAAGGGCTAAAGCCTCGCAAGCCGCACGTCAGTGAACATTCTAGCTCGGTTAGGTCGTAATCGCCGCACCCACGCGTTTACATCGCGGTTCCGGCTTGTTTTTCAATTAAGCTCTTTCATATGCAATAACCTGCCTGTAGAAGTAAGTAGAAGTAAGGTGATTTCTAGGTCCTTGATCGAAAATAATTTTTTTTTTTAATTTATTTTTCACCGTATCTATTTCTACATTCTTATTCTTGCGAACTGAATGATTTGAAGGGGAAAAAGCAAGACGTCCTCATTATCCCTTAACTTGCCCCTAGAGGGAGTTAGCCAGTCGTTCATAGAACCTTCTTTCGTTACATATCACCTTTGAAATCACCTTCAGTCATCCACTCAATGTCATCATTATCATCAACCAAGACTTTGATCGACGTTGATCAGGAGAACAAGGAGGTCCATAATAAAACCCGGACAGCAAATGAATTCTTATTTACTTACCTAGAGGAACCACATCGGACAAGACGGATGAATATCATAAAAGCACATCCTGAAGTCACCAAATTAGTTGGTCATGAACCACTCACTAAATATATTGTAATCGGTGTGGTAACTTTACAATTCACAGTAGCTTATCTCTTAAGATCATCTAAATTAACATCATGGTATTTTTGGGTAGCAGCATATTTCATTGGTGCTACTTGTGATTCTAATTTATTTTTGGCTATTCATGAGTTGTCCCACAATTTAGGATTTAAGAAGCCTTCTTACAATAAGTTGTTTTCCATTTTTGCCAATCTACCAATAGGGGTTCCTTATAGTGCAGGATTTGGACCATATCATCAACTTCATCATAAACATATGGGTGAACCAGAATATGATACTGATTTACCTACTGCACTTGAGGCCATGTTTTTATCTTCAGTAGCTGGTAAAGCATTTTTTGCTACCTTTCAACTAATATTTTATGCGATTAGACCCATGTTTATTGTCAAGCTCAACTTTACTTGGGTTCATTGGTTAAATATTCTGACTCAGTTGATTGTTGATATTATATTCATTCGTGCAGTTGGTTGGACATCTTTTTATTATCTGATTGCTAGTGCATTTCTAGCCGGTTCTTTACATCCAATTGCTGGTCATTTCATTGCTGAACATTATATTTTAGATGCCCCTAAATCTTATGATCCTTATATCACTCCATTACCTGAAACTTATAGTTATTATGGGTGGTTGAATGTTTTTGTATATAATGCTGGTTATCATAATGAACATCATGATTTCCCTTATATTCCTTGGACAAGAATCAAGAAATTAAGAGAAGTTGCCACTGAATTCTATGATCCATTGCCTTACTATAAATCTTGGGTCAAGGTTATTTGGGATTTCGTATTGGATGATAATGTATCATTATGGTGTCGTATACAGAGAGGAAACATTAAAGCAAACGCTGGAGATGATCAACCAGAGCCAGTTGATACCGATCTAAGTAAGAAGGCGAAGTAGAGGGAGATACTTTACGGGAGAATGTAGGACATTTAAAGCATGCAGATCTGTGTATATAGAAAAATATTTAAAGCAAACCCTTATGTTTATAAAAAAAGTCGGTATAGACAAAAAGTAAATATATATATATATATATATCTTCGATTATTAGTATCCTCGTCATCCAGAGAGAGGCAAAGCAATATTCTGCATCCGGAAGCTTGGACTTAGACCTTAGCTGTCGGTTCGCTCGAGAACTTTGATCCTTTCTAGCACGGCATGAGCTAGCGGCCCAGAAAGTTTTCATGCCCAGAGAGTTTCAGACCCAGAGTGATTCGACACATAGCGAGAGCTTGACAGAACACAAGAAAATCAAATTGGAATAGAAAAGTTCATTTTAAGTTATTTCGGTTTATGTACAGTTCCATCTAATGAGATGAATTCTCCCCTATCGTTTGCAGCATCCAGTTTTCTTTGTTGGTCCAGAGTTTCAGACCCAGAGTGATTCGACACATAGCAAGAGCTTGACAGACAGAAGAAAATCAAATTGGAATAGAAAAGTTCATTTTAAGTTATTTCGGTTTATGTACAGTTCCATCTAATGAGATGAATTCTCCCCTATCGGCTGCAGCATCCAGTTTTCTTTGTTGGTCCAATAAAGCCTGATATTGCATCCTACGCTCGTATTTTTGTAAATCACGATCGGTTTTTAAGCTACCTCCAGCAATAGTAAATGCTATTTGAATAGACGTTTTGAATGGAGTGGTCAAGCTTCTGTAGGCAGGCCAGAACCGATGTGCTAATAAAGCTGAACCTATGCCTAGTCCAAAGCCCTGTAGTCCTCCAATAATTGCACTTCTCGTTATCTAAAGATCATTCATCATATATATGTCAGTATATCCATCATCACAATCTAGATTACTATTAATTACTTACTACTTCAACTGCACCATTTACTTTCGAGGGTTCATGATGAGAAGGTCTCATTACGAAAGAGATATATATATATGAATATATCAAATATTAAACGAAATCTAAAGCAGGAAGCAGAATTTGGAGATTGCTATCTATCGGCTCGTATCACAGTTATATATTCATTGACGTTATATTTTTAAGCTGTTACTGGCTGTCATGCAATTAATAGCTCACAAGCGGATCATGTACCCCGCTGGGAGTTCGCTGGGAGTTCATCGTGTGATTCATTTACAGGTCTAGTCGACATCCCTGTTACCTTACTTAGGCTGGAGATTTAGCTAAACTTAAATTGGCAACGCTACATAAACAAATAATATATAATCCATTTTACTACCTCAGAATTTTTGAACTGAGGTCTCTCAGTTATATGAATCATTGAATGGTATTGAATAATCAGGTTTCTGTTAGCATCTGTTAGTCAATATTTTTTTTCTAAGCCTGTACAGTAGCTAGCTAGCTTTAGTTATCAGTAAAAACAACTCTAAGTTAACTGGTGCCTGGATATTACTACATTCATCCGGCTCACACTTTTCCGGGCATGCACTTTTGTGCGGCGTTCCTGTAAAGATTTTGGCAGGGACCATAGACTTATTCATGGTACCCGGTACAATTCGAACCGATAAACCCGACGTTTCATTCAATTTTTCCCATGTGGTTTTTATAGTAGTGGAGCATCAGGATTCTTAAGTAAACCGAATTTAGTAAAGGATTATTCTCTAGGGATAGTTAAATAAGATATATTAGTGTCGCTGGCTATAAATAGCTTAGATAGACAATAAATGATTATCAATCAATCAATCAACCCGATGGGCATAACTACTGTACTATATATGTCGGTTATTGGGATGGAGATAACTAACCTTTCGTTTATTTCTGGAGTGTAAAGTACCTGAAAGCGCGCTTATTGGGATACAACTAAGTCGGCAATATATTTTTACAGCTGCAACATTTAGTCCTTTTGAAAGATTCGTTTAAAGTGTTCGGTTTTTTTGTTAGGTCTTCAGATATCTCTCATTATTATCAGTATGACAGCTGCGAAGACTGAAGAAGCAGTAAAATTGAGTGAACAGGTCAACGACTTGAAGGGTAAGTAAGAGAGACATCAGACATCAATTCAGTGATGATCTAAGAGAGATTAATTCAATGACAATCTTGGACTGCCGCGGGATTCGAAGACGCACAAGGACAGAACCCGACCCCACCTCCCGGACAGGATCTGGGACAGAGCCCCAAGTACTGAAAGCTAGAAGATTAAAGTATTGTTAGACTTCTTATATTCTCATTACTGACTTAAGAACACAGACTCTGATTGTGTTGTTAGACTTCTTATATTCTCATTACTAACTTAACTAGTCGATGACAATCAACCGACTGTTGATTCCCACGAAGATGATGATGATGATGAAGAGGTTGAAGAGGAGTCTGGACAGCCTCTAGAGGGAGAGGCTAAGAAGAAGAAAAAGAAGAAGAAGAGTAAAAAGAAGAAGAAGACCACTACTGCCATTCCCTCGGAACAGACTGAACCTCCAAGTATAGGATTGTCTAATTTCTTTAAGAATGGTGTTTATCCAGAAGGAGAAATCCATGAATATAAAGATGATAATCATTATCGTACTACCTCTGAAGAGAAAAGATATCTGGAAAGATCTAGTTTTGATGCTTACAATGATTTAAGAAAAGCTGCCGAGGTTCATCGTCAAGTTAGACAGTATGCTCGTAAGACTATCAAGCCAGGAATGACCATGATTGAAATTGCAGATTTAATTGAAAATTCTGTTCGAGATCTATCGGAGGGTAATGGTGACACAAAAGTGGCTGGGCCCGGTTTCCCTACAGGATTATCTCTAAATCATGTTGCTGCTCACTATACCCCCAATAAGGGTGATACCACAGTTCTTAAATACGATGATGTAATGAAAGTGGATATTGGTGTTCATGTTAATGGGCGTATTGTTGATTCAGCTTTTACTTTTACTTTTGATGAGAAATATGACCAGTTATTAGCAGCTGTTAAAGATGCTACTAATACTGGTGTCAGGGAAGCAGGAATTGATGTTAGATTAGGAGATATAGGTTCTGCTATCCAAGAAGTTATGGAATCATATGAAGTGGAATTGGGTGGTAAGACTTTTCAAGTTAAATCTATTCGTAATTTAAATGGTCATAATATTAACCCATTTGAGATTCATGGTGGTAAAAGTGTACCTATTGTAAAGAGTCATGATCAAACTAAAATGGAAGAAGGTGAAACTTTTGCTATTGAAACTTTCGGTTCCACTGGTAAAGGTTATGTTCATGATGATGGAGAGGTATCTCATTATGCTAAAAGAGCTAATGTTGGTCATGTTCCTCTACGATTGAATAGTGCTAAGAATTTGTTAAACGTTATTGATAAATCTTTTGGAACCTTACCATTTTGTCGTAGATATCTGGACAGAACTGGAGAAGAAAAGTATCTTTTGGCACTTAATAATTTAGTTAAGAGTGGTATTATTCAAGACTATCCACCACTGGTTGATATTCCTGGTTCTTATACTGCCCAATATGAACATACTATTCTATTACGTCCAACTGTTAAGGAGGTTGTTTCTAGGGGTGACGATTATTAAATAATATTAACTATCATTCTTTGTAAACATATATTATGACAAGAAATTAAAACCCTAACTGGGGCTTTCTGGCAGAGTGTAGCTCTTCGACAGAGTCCCATAAAATCTTATTATGTGCTTTCACTTCGATAATCAATATCAGCAACTGTCCGCTAACCTTTTGAAAGTGAATGCAAAAGATGTAGGAATATCTGCAAGCTTGGGTTGGTTTGTCTTTGGAAGCAGTGCCATGAGGCTATGCCCCAGCCGGAGGCAGACTTAGGAAACAACAAATATATGAAAATTCAAGACGTAAAGATCAAATTTATAAAGACTCTTTTAAGAAAAACACATTACAGATGGCCCGTAGACTAGTTGATGAGTGACAAATTTTCAACTCCACAACAACTAAAAAAACATACACAAATTAATTATTCTTCTTGTGTTTTTTTAAAACAAAAAATTCACTCATAGTCACAAACTCTCCTAATATCGTTTTGCTTCCGATTCATTCATCATCTCATCAATTCATTCTTTATCTAGAACAATTTCCAGCCAATAAAGAAAGCCAAGAGCGCTAGAATAAGGACAATGTGAAGAGGTACTCCAGAAGTTGTTTTTCGTACAACGGCAGAAGTCTGTGCAGAGGTAAATCCCGGTTCAGCTGAAGTTTGACGTTTAGCCGATTGATTCTTAAGTTCATTTGACTCAGAAGAAATTTGTTCATGGGCAAGCTCAGAAGCCTTTTCTGCCTCAAGTTGATCATCTGATAAGATCGAACCACCATGTCGTGATGTTAACGTACTTCCACCATTAGTATTCAATGATATACCAGTGGTTTTACCACCATCAGACAATGAGGGAGCAGCAGCATGAGCATCTGAATTCTGGATAGCAGCATCATTAAGGTTTCCATTCACTACCGCTGTTCTGATAGGAGAGGCAAATTGGGTATCATCAATGCTAGTATTACCTTGGATAGTGGAGGTATTATCAACGGTTTGAGCTTTTGTTGCAGTAATATTATCACTGGCACCAATTCCAGCACCAGCCTTATGACTAGTGACTACAGAATGTCCATTTTCACTATAAGGTGGAAGTTGAGAAGCATCATCACCGAATTCATAGTTAACTTTAATCTTTTTGTTGACAATAAGTTCTTTATGGCTTTCTTCAAGAGATGACCAAATTGCAGAGATATCAGTTTCTGCTGCTACATCATCACCCACAGGCGCACTTAGAACCAAGAATTTATCTTTAGATTTCTCATTTAACTTTGGCTGATCCTTGGGTTGGCGAATAATAGCAACCTCTACAGTTTGTCCTGGATCAATTATCGAAGCATTGGGTCTTACACAATATAGTTTAGGAGCAGTGGTCTTGATTTTATATACCAATTTACCATTTGAAGTGTTCCGCAGATACAAAGGTTTAGTAGACTGTTCAGCAAAGGGAGCTAAGTAAGTTAGCGATAGTAGTTCCGGTAGCCAGATCGACTTCTTTTGGAGGAGGGAAACTTACGGTGAAAAACAAGAGATTCAGGTGAAATTTCCATTGTTTCGGTTTTAAAATTTACTTGGATGAATTGAATTTTCAGGATTAAAACTGAAGGTACTATTAGTTTGATAGTTATCACTCAAGACTTGTGTCAATCACAAAAGAATCCGAAATTATCGATGTATGTTGATTATTTTTGTTTGCTTCGTCTTCGTCTTCGTCGTCGTCTTCTATTCCGTCACGTCGTCCTTAAATCATACAATGGTAAAATCTCCTGTGTAAAGAAATCTTATAAATAAACTTCTTTAATTTATTTATCTGCTAAAAAAAACACCACGCGTTGTAGAAAGAGTTTAAGGGGTGCGGAGGATTGATTATGTTGTAAAAATCTAGATTGAACAATTCTTTATGACGTTAGAACGAACTGGTGGTGGTGTAAGCGAAATAGCAAAGCGAACTGTGTGCCGTACTGTAAATGGCAGTTTGTGTTAACGTCAGCGTAAATGAGCAAGCGGTCTAGTCCGCACAGTACAGTACAGTACCAATTTACTTAAGGATTTTATTGCTTGCTTGCTTGCTTGCTTGCTTTGGGAGAATCAAATCCGATCCGGGGATTTGTTTTATTGTTTTATCGATTTAAGGCGAGTCGCCGCAAGCGGCTTTATTTTTTTTTGTTATAGTTTAGGGTCCATCTGAGGAACCCTATGTCGGAGAGGGTCATTTTCTGGTTCCCTGTCTACGATGGTCCGACGGCTGGGCTGATGGCCCCCTGGCTTCGGTCAAGGTCCGTTGTTCCATCAGTAATATTTGATTTTCATGGTACTAATAGCCAGTGGTAACAGCAGTAACGGTCAAGTTAACGTTTAAATTCTGAAGTTTATCACTGTTTATGTACCCAACCGCAGGCCACAGATATATTACATAACATATATATATTATGTAGAGGTTACAAAGGTAACAAGTAAAGTAGGCAGGGACAGAAAACCAGAATGGAGTTAAAGGGCCTGGAGGCGGCCGACGTGGGTGGGTAGGTACCTGAAATGAACTGCGTCAAGCATGACAATGAAGTGGATAACCGTTGACCTTATCATGATATTAATATTCTACTGCATGCTGTTGTTCTATTACAATATTAAGTTAACCTTACAATTTAGTTGATTCCGCGCCCTGGGTATGGACAGTATTAAGTTAGTACTAGAACTAGTAACATGAATTTTATATAAAATTAGTAGTACTGTACACATTGTGGGGGCTATCAGGCTACTTCTTCTGGACCATGGTTAGGCAGCCAGGCTCCGGCTGGCTACTTGGTTTTGGTTGACCTCTTGCTGACTGAGTTCCTTCTCGAATCTCGATCATATTGCTAAGGCGTTACTCGGGGTATCTCGCCGCCCTAACTGTTCCAGACACACTGTTTAAGACTTCGCCACAAGGAGTGAACAGTACAGTCAAAAGGGGGTTTCCTAACTATTGTGGTTCCCGGAATCACCATAGTAAAAATCGGGTTTAGGGTATTAAGAGCCCTTCCCCATTTGGATAACAATATTTCAGTCGTTATATCGAGAGTTAACCACGGCTAAGCCCAGTGCGGCGTGGGGTATATTTCTCAATCGAAAACTTGGGATAATTTTCCGGAAACCACCTTACTTGGAAAATCCCCTTTTGACTGTACCACATAAGTTTAATACCACGTCAATTAATTAGTCATAAATTACATAAATTACATAATTGTACAAATTAATAGAGTTTTTTGGATGTGAGTTAACGGTTAAACTCCTAGGTAAATTCTACGTCCGAACCCCGAGAGTTGAATAAATGTATACATCAGCCGAGGGCCTCATATTTTATATACCGTCTCAGCACTTCCTCAAGCTAGCTGCCTGGGCACTCTCGCTTCCCTTGGGTCTGTCCTTACTCAGGGCTTCTCGCTTGACTTTAGTTAGTTATCTTGCCTTGGAGGCTGGACAGAAAAAAACTGTTAGCTATGCCCCTTACATTGACAGCATATGACTTTCTACGCGGTTTCTGAACCTCCTTTCATAAAGTCAAGGTGGCCAACTACCAAAGTTGGTCCTTAAACGTCCATAAGAGCACAAGAATTTAATTCCCGAGCCAGGGGTCTCGGGCAATACCCGCAATTGAAAACGGGGTTATATCATAAATAATATATTTTATACTCTCTTGACAATAACATTAGAATTCACCAAATCGGCTTCTTTAAGCGTCATACCAAAATCTTTCAACGTAAGAGTTCGGGTTGGGAAGGTTGTTAAAAAAGCCATATCATTAGCTGATATGCCTGCTTCGAAACTAATATTTTGAGCAACCTGATTCAACGTGGTCTCTATTGGGAAAGTTTTCAAGATTACCGCTGGAGCACCAGCTATTCCTTGAACTCTGAATCTTAATTTAGATTCAGTATAGGTCTTAGCTTCAATTTTAGACGATGATGATGGGGGTGGTGGTGTTGGTGGCGGCGGCGAGTTAGTTGTGGTTTGTGGACCAGCTCCACTCAATTGCTGTTTCTTTTCTAATCTTTCTCTTCTATCAGCTTCGATAAGATCCTTAATTCTTTTTTTAGCAGCAGCATCTTCTTTTGCTTGATGACGTCTTTGAGCAGCTAACTGTATAGCTTCTTTCTTTTTTAGATCCTCTTTTATTCGACCTGATTCTTGGTCATGCTTTCGACGAATCATTTCATTTTTCTTTTGTTCTTCAGCATCTTTTTTAGCAGCTTCAGCTTTTCGAATTGCTCCTTTAGCTTTTAGATCAGCTAATTTAGAAGCTTTTTCTTCTTCCGTTAGCTCCCGCACCACCTCATCTGTAGTACTAGTATTATGAGTATTATCATCTTCTTCCAATTCCTTATGAATATTTTCAGCATTATCAAATTTCAACTGATTATCTTCTAGCCATTGAATGCAATCTTCCAATGATTGTGATTGAGCATTTTTCAATGCTGCTTCTATTCTGTTAGGGGCAAACCCCATTTCAATAAGCTACATGTTAGAATCATTGCTCGAATTACTTGTTAACGGCGATTTCCAGATCTTTTATTCCCGCTCTCAAAGACAATATTGCCATATCTTACCTGCTCTCGTGTTGACATTTTAATTGAATACTGTAATATAATTTAATTCTATGACAATTGATTTCTCAAATGAAACTAACTGTGTTACTTACGTTCTATTACGCATGTGTACCGTGATAACCACATAACTTAATTACAAAGTTAGCTGTTACCGGTTACGTAACGTCAGAAACTATAGCTGCAGAAGCACCCCGATATAACGTTAAGTTACAGTTACGTACTGGTACCTACAAATGTTATAAGGGCCGTAAGTTCAAAGCTAACCAGTTGAGCGAAACTGCTACTAACCGGGTAGCCATAGCATGCATAAGTTAGGCTACTAAATCATTTAACCTAGTTAACTAGTTAACTACTAAAGTTACTAAGTGAGAACAAGGCCGCGGAAGAGACGTTCTCCAGATTCTCCGAGCCGTTCACCGCCCGCACGGCCAGCCTCACCTGCCGTTAACCTAGCACTAGCTTCTTATGGTTGCCGAAACGGAATATGAACATAGAGAGATATAGATATCTCCATTAACAATCCCCAAAACTAAATGAAGTTAATGAACTAATAATCTCCACGTTATTTATAAGGCCTCAAAGAACTCAGTGAAGAGTTATATGCAACTTATACATAATCACAAGTCACTGGCTTATTCATAGGTAACCCTCCTTTAGGCAGACCGCCGCACACTAACTAACTAGTACTAGTAGGTACTAGTAGTAATATTATTTACGGTAAGTTACTTTTGTTTACTGCCAACTTGTGTAGTCCACTTTGTTTTTTAGTTTTCTCCTTCCGCTCTCTCCCTTTCAGCTTCATACACTTTTTTTTACACTTAACAATCTGATTTATCTCTTTCTGTATCTAAGAGATTCTATTAGTTGTTTATTACTATTTTACTATAAAGTAAATCTTAGCCGACTCTAATACTAGTATTGTGTGGTTACAAATCATATTAGGTTGAACCAGGTTTCTTCTCTTTTTTCTTGTAACAAATTTCAAATCATTTCATTTTTTTCTATGGTGGTCGGTGCAGTTCTTCCACCTCGTACTGGCTGGGGGTTTGAATTTACCTCTAGCCCAGAACCGGGTCAAATAAATCATTCCTCAACACCTGTTCAGTCACCTTATAATAGCACCATTCTTCATAGTGCGAAACGAAAGATGTCTGGACCTGACCGTTATGAACTAAATTCAGATGATGACAATAGTATGAACGGAGAGGAAGATGATGGTAATGATGGTCAAACACAAATATTATTACAACATCAGCATAATCAACAACGACAACGGCAACAACAACAACAACAACAACAACAACAACAACAACAACAACAACAGCATCAACAGCAGCAACAGCAACAAAGAATGAACTCATCATCCAAATCATCTCCTGCAAAATTGCTTTGGTCTTCACCTAATGCTTCTTCTAATTATGAAATGGACTTATTTAGTTCTTCTTTCCAAAAGAAATTGTCAACTGGTACATTTAGAGCTTCTACTTCTTCAAAAATATCTAAACGTGCTCGTACCCATGCTGCCGTTGGTCATCCTTTACCTATTGGTAGAATCCTTGAATCACTTGATAAGAAAAATCTTAAAGGATTGGTTGAAACTCTCTGTCAAGGTCACCCTTATCTCGTAGATGAGATTACTAGTTTAGCTCCCCGAATAACTGTATCGACAGCCATAGATCATCTGAAAACTCTATTATCTAATATTTATAATAGCCTTCCTTTTAAAGGTGATCAGAGAGGCGATTATGCCTATTTAAGAGTTCGACCTGCTATCGAAGAATTCCTTAATGCTCTTTCTGATTTTACTAGTAATTTTCTTCCTCCAACTGAACCTCAACCTTCAAACACACTTGCATTTCTTGATATGGCCACAGGTTTACTTCATGAATTACCAGTTTGGTCCTCTTCTATTAATAATCATCGTCAATGGGTTTGCTATGATAATTTATCTTCAGCTTGGATAGTTGCAATAAAAGCCGCTTCTAAAAGAGCTGGAGGTTTAGGTCTTGTTCATGATGGCTGGCAAACAAAATTAGATAATCATAATACAAGGTCTGAAGGTAGACTCCAAGATGCAGTAGCATGTATTCGAGAAGAACTTGCGTGGTTGAGTAATGAAAATTCAGCAGCTTTAGAGAATCATTTTGTTGCCCCGCAGTTAGCATCCCGATTATGGACTTGAAGATCATAAATGTGGTTTAGTTTTCTAGCTTGTACTTTTTCGTAAAAAGAACAAGCGCTCTCTAGTCAGCTTGGCTGCAGTGTACAGTTCCTTGAGTGAGTGACTGGCTTTCCTAGATTTGGACTTTTTCTCTCTCGGATCTATATATTCTGCTGTCATTTCCGTTAAGAGATACTCTGATTTTTTCTCTTCCTTTTTTTTTTTTTGCATATGTTCGTCTCTTTTATTATTATTATGTGCATCTCTTGTTTCGTCATTATGTTGTTTTTCATTTTATATGTACCATGTATTTGTTAATCAATCCTTCATCAAGCTCCTCCCACGCTGGTTCTCTCACTAGGCTCTGACTATGATGCAGGAGACCCAGTTCCCAGCCTTGCTCGAGCTTGGAAAGTGGAGGACAGTCGAAGCTTCTCTTAAAATATTATATTCTGCTGACTTCAATTAAATTCAATCATTACATAGCTACACATGCCTGTATTTACAAAATATTCGCAATTAATGCTAAACAAAGAGCAATATCCAATGTAGTAGCTTGTTCTTCGTCACGAATTCGAGCCTTTTCACTTTTCGAAAGAACTCTACGATGATGATAATCCCAAGCCTCACTAAGTGTAGTGGTAGAATCAGCTTCCCCAAGGCCAAGTGCCCAATCTACAAACCGAACAAACCGATTCTTGGTCAATCTTTCAGCTGCATCGATATCGGCTGCATCACGTCCTTCCCTACGATTATCCAGTAGATAGGCAGAGGTTCTTCTAACACCAGAATTAATTGCTGACGATGATCCACTAATAGAGGGAGCGTTAATATGCAGCGGTCCATCATCGTCCGATTCTGACTCGTCAGTACTATAAGGAGTGTTTCCATGCTCTGCAATGTTATAATTATCATTACTATTATCATTATCATCACCATCATCTATCCCGATAAAATTATCTCTTGTACCTAACCAGCTTTCACCTTTAGATTCCCTTGATTCTTCCCATATTTTGGATCCAGTCCTAATAAGCAAATGAGAATCTTCGCGCTTTATATAAGAATGACCGAAGTTATTATTTCTAGTATGTGGACTATTACTAGTACTTCTATTATTACGACCTCTGCTATTATTATCACTGATATCATCGCCACGGCATCTGCTTCCAAGACGTGAGGTTCCTTTCAATACCGGTGATCCATCTCGGCGCCCTCGAACATCCAAGCCTGCATATTCTGAATTGGCGAATTTGGATAAGCCTGCACTTGAGAAGTGGGAGCTATAAGTATGGCTGAAGTTGGGATTGGCAGTAGAAAAATTTGGGGTTGATCTTCTACGAGACGTTGAAGTGCCAGGAGGAACTGATATCGGTTGGTTTTGATTCATTGTGGTTGATAATGATGGAATTAGGAGAGTCTAGAAGTGAATAAGTTATTTCACCCAAAGATAATTGTATTGTGATCAACTATCACTTTGGCCTGTTTCAAGTTCGCTTATCTTGAACACGATGATTACTATTACAGAAGTAACACTTATTCACTGAGTCCCTAGGAGTAGAAAGAGACGTGTCTCATCTATAGTCTGAATACCAGAGCCTTCTAGAGATTTATAATTGCGATCAACCTAGTGCTCTCCCCTTGATACAGTTATTACTATTCCTGTTATTAGATCGATAGCTATATTCTTTGATCAATACCTAGTCTCTCCTTGTCTTCTTCCTTCTTTGCCAGAGGATGGTCTATAGACAACCAATATTACAATAACTCAATATTAATAGCTAGAAAATCACCAGTAACTTCTCACAACACTATCACTATCACTAAATCAGAACTCTTCCTACTAACTCGACTAATACATTACCCCAGGAGTAAATAATCTGGGGAAGTACATGTAACAGCATGGCCCTTCCTTCCGATGCATGCTGATGGTTGTCCGCCGCCGGGTAACTTAAGTGTTTCAAACTATCTAGGGTAGGTATTTTTACTGATGAACCGGTATAACGTCAGATATATTATAACTGTTTGGTAGCGGTTATTGCCTAAAATTGTTTTAATAAACTGTAAGAGTCAGGCAATTCCAATTATGAAAAGTTCATGGTATTTCTGAGCATTGATAGGGATTCATGGTTGCAAGCAATGTCAGTCAAACGTTGCCGCACCGCCGCACATAAAGGACCCTGAATCTTATGAAAAAGCGATAAAAATATTTAAAGTTGCATGATGCATAACGGTTCGGAATAAGAACTTGTGTAGCTAATAGCGCTGAAGATAAATATATTCTGACAATATTCCAAATTTCCAATATTATTTTCAAAAATAAATTAAATTAAATGTTTATCTTTGACCTGCTCGTCCTGGCCGCCGGAGGCAAATAGCAAGCAGTGGAAGAGAAGAATACGTTGGCTTTGCTCAACTTCGTCCCCCCTTGATTATTTAGGGGTTAGCAACTGTTTTGTTCTAACCTGAGCCTAAAAGGTATCTCTACTGTTAATTGTTACTTCATTCCTTCCTCGGAAACCGCACAAGTACATGGACATCGAGGAAACAAAAGATGCCCACGACAAACTAACTGGGTAAGGATTGTAAACCACTACCCTGATTACCCTACTTGAAGAAGTCCGTCGGATCTGGTTATTTATTTTGCTTCACATATATTTTCAGCTTTGGACAGCTTCATCTCCATCTCTTCATCTTTCAGCGGAATTTCAAATATTCAATTGGATGAAATTCCTCAACACGTTCTGAAGTGAGCCAATTTTAAATTTGGCAATTGGATCAATTGTTGATAATAAATTTTTATAATATTTTGACCTCAATTATCATATATAGCTCTTGGAACTGTGAACCAGTTTAGGTAAGTAAGATTACACCCATCGGAGGAGTAAAATATGACATCAATGGGTAAATTGAATGTTCATTTACTAGTTCTAATTCTAACATTTATAGTAGTACAGTATTCATTGTAAATCAGCGGTCCACAATTTTCGGGAGAATCATACGAAAATTCAATCTGTAAGTTCCTTATATCCACCACCGGTGTTTGCACCGTCTGCCTCTGTTGCTGAGCTCTAGTTTAGCAGGAGCTTGGGCTTTTATCTAAATTTCATATTTATTACAATTCTTTTTTTTAATTTATTTTACTAACTTAACAGCGATAATTATTATGAGTCGACAACCACCACCACCTCCTGGATGGTCTGCTAGACCGGGCGGATCCTCTGTTCCAGGACTGACACGACCTGGTGGCTTGGCTCCACCACCGCCGCCTCCTCCACCTCCTCCATCTGAAATTAGAAAAGCGGGTACTTTGCCTCCTCCTCCACCGCCGCCTCCTCTTCCATCTGATTCAAATCTGCCTTCGTCGTCGTTGTCATCTTCCCGACCACCACCTCCTCCTCCACCTCCTGGAATGCCTCCTTTGCCACCAGCAAGGGCTGATTTGGAAAAAGCTTCACGAGCAGAAGAACGGAAGAGAAAATGGCTTCGGTTGCAGAAACAGAAATATGGTGATAAAAAAGGGAAGGCTACCTTTGTACATTCAACCAAAGTTGATATGCCTCCGGAACATTTACGTAAAATCATTCGAGACCATGGTGATCTATCTACTAAGCGTGTTGCAGCAGATAAGCGGTCATATTTAGGTGCTTTAAAATTCATTCCTCATGCAGTAATTAAACTATTAGAAAATATGCCTCAACCATGGGAGCAAGTCAGAGAAGTTAAAGTTCTATATCATATTACTGGGGCTATTACATTTGTTAATGAAGTTCCCCGTGTTATTGAACCAGTTTATGCTGCCCAGTGGGCAACTATGTGGCTAATGATGCGTAGAGAAAAACGTGATCGTAGACATTTTAAACGTATGCGGTTTCCTCCTTTTGATGATGAAGAGCCACCGATTAGCTGGAGTGAGAATATTGAAATTTCTGAACCTACAGATGCCATTCAGATGGAATTGGATGAGGATGAAGACGGCCCTATATATGATTGGTTCTATGATCATCGTCCTTTGATAGATGACCCAGATTTTGTTCGTGGACCGGCTTATAAAAAATGGAATTTAGAGCTACCCCAGATGTCTGCTTTACATCGTTTAGCAAACCCTTTGATTGCAGATATTGCTAAACCCAATGAACTCTATCTATTTGATAAGAAATCATTTTTCACTGCAAAAGCATTAAATAGTGCGATTCCTGGTGGCCCTAAATTTGAACCTTTATTCCCTGATATTGACCCGGAGAATGAGGATTTTGGCGAATTCAATGCTATTGATCGGATCATATTTAGGCATCCCATCCGAACCGAATACAAGATTGCCTTCCCTCATCTGTATAATTCTTTACCACGTGCAGTTCATATTGGCTGGTACCATGATCCACAAGAAGTTTATATCAGAACCGATAACCCTGATCTTCCTGCATATTATTTTGATCCGGCTATAAATCCTGTGCCGCCAAGACGACGAAAAGTAGATGAGCAACAACCAGATTTTGTCTCTGATGAGGAGGATGCATTCGAGAATTCTTTTACTCTTCCTGCCGATATAGAACCTTTCCTAAGTGATGTACCTCTAACTACTGATACTACTGCCAATGCTATTGCCCTCTGGTGGGCACCGTATCCCTTTAATCGACGTAGTGGAGATATGGTTCGGGCTCAGGATGTAGCGTTGATTAAAAAATGGTACCTTCAACATGCTCCCGCTGGTAATCCTGTCAAAGTAAGAGTCTCTTATCAGAAACTTCTTAAATCCTATGTTCTAAATGCGTTAAAGACTCGACCCCCTACCAATCAGAAAAAGCGATACCTTCTTCGAAGTCTGAAAAACACCAAATTTTTCCAACAAACTACTATAGATTGGGTAGAAGCTGGGCTTCAGTTATGTCGCCAGGGTTTCACCATGCTTAATCTATTGATTCATCGGAAAGGCTTAACCTATCTTCATTTGGACTATAACTTCAATCTAAAACCTATAAAAACTCTTACTACAAAGGAAAGGAAAAGGTCACGATTTGGAAATGCGTTCCATCTTATGAGAGAGATCTTGCGTGTAATGAAGTTACTTGTCGATGCCCACGTTCAATACAGATTGGGCAATGTAGATGCTTATCAACTAGCCGATGGTATTCATTATACTCTAAACCATCTTGGCCAGCTTACTGGTATCTATAGGTATAAGTACCGCGTAATGCATCAGATTCGAACTTGTAAAGATCTCAAACATGTTATCTATTATAGGTTCAACACCGTCATTGGTAAAGGTCCTGGATGTGGGTTCTGGCAGCCTGTGTGGAGAGTGTGGCTGTTCTTCTTACGTGGTATCATCCCACTATTAGAACGATGGTTAGGTAATCTGTTGGCTCGTCAATTTGAAGGTCGCCATTCCAAAGCAGTTGCCAAAACTATCACAAAACAGCGCGTAGAATCTTACTATGATTTGGAACTTCGAGCTTCAGTACTCAATGATATACTTGATATGATCCCTGAAGGTATCAAACAGAATAAAGCCAAGACAATTCTGCAGCATTTGAGTGAAGCTTGGAGATGTTGGAAAGCTAATATTCCCTGGAAGGTTCCTGGTTTACCGGCTCCAATCGAGAATATCATCCTTCGATACGTTAAGGCTAAAGCAGATGGCTGGATCTCTGTAGCTCATTATAACAGAGAACGAATCAAACGTGGAACTACCGTGGAGAAGACAGTAGCTAAAAAGAACCTGGGTCGTTTAACACGACTATGGTTAAAATCTGAACAGGAGAGGCAGCATAACTTCTCCAAAGACGGGCCATATGTCTCGCCCGAGGATGCTGTAGCTATTTTTTCTACTATGGTTCATTGGTTGGAGAGTCGTAGATTTTCTCCAATTCCATTTCCTCCACTTAGTTATAAGCATGATACTAAGCTACTTGTATTGGCTTTAGAAGGACTCAAGGACTCGTACAGCGTTAAAGCAAGGCTAAATCAAAGTCAACGTGAAGAATTAGCGTTGATTGAACAAGCTTATGATAACCCACATGAATGTTTAAGTCGAATCAAACGGTTTTTGTTAACTCAGCGTGTATTTAAAGAAGTTGGCCTAGATATGATGGATTATTATAGTCATATTTTGCCGGTTTATGAGATTGATCCATTAGAGAAGATCACAGATGCGTATTTGGATCAGTATCTTTGGTATGAAGGCGATAAAAGGCATCTTTTCCCTAATTGGATCAAACCCAGCGATTCAGAAGTTCCGCCACTTCTTGTCTATAAATGGTGTCAAGGCATTAACAACCTGAAGGATATCTGGGACATCTCAGATGGACAATGTAATATTATGCTTCAGGCAACGTTAAACAAAATGGCTGAAAAGATTGATTTCACTTTATTGAATCGTCTTTTAAGGTTGATTGTTGATTCTAATATCGCGGACTATATCACTGCCAAAAACAACGTCAATTTTTCTTATAAAGATATGAGTCATGTTAACCAATACGGACTTGTTAGAGGATTACAGTTCTCATCATTTGTGATTCAATATTATGGTCTTGTATTGGATTTACTTCTCTTGGGTCTGCCAAGAGCTAGTGAATTGGCCGGTCTACCGCAACAACCAAATGATTTCTTACAATTCAAAGACGAAGAGACTGAGGTCAATCATCCTATTCGTCTTTATATCAGGTACGTAGATAAGATCTATGTTCTTTTCCGGTTCACCGCCACAGAGGCTCGAGATCTGATCCAGCGTTTCTTGACCGAGAACCCAGACCCAAATTTTGAAAATGTGGTTGGATATAATAACAAGAAATGCTGGCCACGTGACTCGCGTATGAGATTAATGAGGCACGATGTTAACTTGGGACGAGCTGTGTTTTGGGAGATGAAGAATCGTTTACCTCGATCATTAACTACTATTGAGTGGGAGGATACTTTTGCCTCTGTCTACAGTCGTGACAATCCTAATCTATTATTTTCCATGGTAGGCTTTGAGGTTAGGATATTGCCTAAATCCAGAGTTGATGGGGAGGTCCAAATTCGTGATAGTGTATGGAATTTGACAGATGAAATTAGTAAGGAACGAACTGCTTATGCTTTCTTGCGCGTAACCGATGAAGATATTGCCAAATTCAACAATCGTGTCAGACAGATTTTGATGTCTTCGGGATCAACTACTTTTACCAAGATCGCTAATAAATGGAATACTGCTCTTATTTCGTTGTTTACCTATTACCGGGAAGCGGCAGTGGCTACAGAAGAACTATTGGACTCACTCGTCAAATGCGAGACGAAGATCCAGACCAGAGTGAAAATTGGTTTGAATTCGAAAATGCCTTCCAGATTCCCTCCGGCTGTGTTTTATACTCCCAAGGAACTAGGTGGTTTGGGAATGTTAAGTGCAAGTCATATATTAATTCCCACTTCTGATTTGCGGTGGTCGAAACAAACAGATACAGGAATCACACATTTCCGGTCTGGCATGAGTCATGAGGAAGATCAGTTGATCCCTAACATCTTCCGATATATGTCCTCTTGGGAATCGGAGTTTATCGATTCTCAGAATGTCTGGGCTGAATATGCTATGAAGCGTCAGGAAGCAAGTCAACAGAATAGACGACTGACCCTGGAAGATTTAGAAGATAGCTGGGATCGAGGCTTGCCTCGTATCAATACTCTATTCCAAAAGGATAGACATACATTGGCCTATGATAAGGGCCATCGAATTCGTACAGAATTCAGAAAGTACTCTCTCGCCAAAGTGAACCCGTTCTGGTGGACAAGTCAAAGGCATGATGGCAAACTATGGAATCTTAATGCTTATCGAACTGATGTAATCCAGGCTCTTGGTGGTATTGAAACTATATTAGAACATACTCTATTCAAAGGCACAGGGTTTGATAATTGGGAAGGTTTGTTTTGGGAGAAGGCATCTGGTTTTGAAGATTCAATGAAGTTCAAGAAATTGACTAATGCCCAGCGATCAGGTCTTAACCAGATCCCCAATAGAAGATTCACATTATGGTGGTCCCCAACAATTAATCGTGCTAATGTTTACGTAGGGTTTTTAGTTCAACTTGATTTGACGGGAATTTTCTTGCATGGTAAGATTCCAACCTTGAAGATTTCCCTAATTCAAATCTTCCGGGCACATCTTTGGCAGAAAATTCATGAGAGTATCATCTTTGACATTTGTCACGTACTTGACGCTGAGATGGATACCTTGCAAATTGATAGTGTTCACAAGGAGTCTATCCATCCAAGAAAGTCATACAAAATGAACTCATCGTGTGCTGACATTGTGCTACATAGTACATACAAATGGAGTGTCAGTAATCTTTCTCTTCTAAATGATAGCAAAGATGTGATGGATTTCGCTAGTGCGAATAAGTTTTGGCTCGACATTCAGCTTCGATATGGTGATTATGATTCACACGATATTTCTCGGTATACACGTGCCAAGTTCCTGGATTATACAAGTGATGGAATTAGTGTTTATCCCTCACCCACAGGTGCTATGGTTGGTATTGATCTAGCTTATAATATGTATGACGCCTATGGCAACTGGTTTCCAGGACTTAAACCTTTAATGCAGCAAGCCTTGTCGAAGATTATGAAGGCTAATCCAGCATTGTTTGTTTTACGAGAAAGAATAAGAAAGGGACTTCAGTTATATCAGTCACAACCACAAGAGGCTTTCCTTAATTCGAGCAATTATTCCGAGCTGTTTGGGAAAGATGTCCAGTTCTTTATTGATGACAGTAACGTTTATCGAGTTACAATTCATAAGACTTTTGAAGGCAATCTTACTACGAAACCTATTAATGGAGCTATTTTCATATTTAATCCTAGAACTGGTGAGTATTTTGGGGAGGAGGGTTATAGATTCGTAGCTTTGCAAGCATTTTCTTTGATTTGTTTTTACTAACTCATTTCTAGGTCAGTTGTTTTTGAAGATTATTCATACATCTGTTTGGGCAGGCCAGAAACGTTTGGGTCAATTGGCGAAGTGGAAAACAGCAGAAGAAGTGGCTGCTTTAATTCGATCTTTACCAAGAGAGGAGCAGCCTAAACAGTTGATTGTTACTCGTAAGGGTATGCTTGATCCATTGGAAGTTCATATGCTGGATTTTCCCAATATCTCTATTCGTCCTTCAGAACTTCAGCTACCTTTCCAAGACGCTATGAAAATCGAGAAGTTGGCTGATACTATTCTCAAGGCCACAGAGCCTAGAATGTTATTATACAACCTGTATGATGATTGGTTAGTGGATAACCAGACAGAACCTGGAACTGCTTTCTCGCGATTGATTCTTATTCTTCGTGGATTACATGTAAACCAGGAAAAGGCTAAGCTTATTTTGCGACCAGATCGTAGCGTTTTGACTGAGGAACATCATCTGTGGCCCACTTTGACTACAGAACAATGGATCAATGTAGAAAACCAGCTAAGTGATCTTATTTTGAATGATTATGGAAAGAAGAATAATGTCAATGTTGCCTCGTTAACTCAGCATGAGATTCGAGATTTAATTCTAGGTCAGGAGATTAAGGCACCATCGTTACGTCGACAAGAAATGGCCGATATCGACCAACAACGACAGGATCAACAATCACAACTTACAGCACTTAAGACTAAAACTCAGAATGTTCATGGTGATGAGATGGTGGTTGTAACTACTAGTAATTACGAACAGGAAAGTTTTTCATCAAAAACTGATTGGCGTAATCGTGCTATTGCTAGCACTAACATCCATTTACGATCAAAACATATCTATGTCTCTTCAGAGGATATTCGTGATGACAGTGATAATTATACGTATATTCTACCAAAGAATATTTTAAAGAAGTTTACTCAGATTTCCGACTTACGTGCTCAAGTTGCAGGGTTTATATATGGAAGTTCTCCAGCTGATAATCCGAAAATCAAAGAAATCCGGGCTATTGCTATGGTACCTCAACTTGGTAATGCAAACTCTGTACAGTTACCGTCAAAAATACCTGCAGAGGGTGAATTGCAAGGATTAGAGCCTCTTGGATGGATCCATACTCAGTCTCAGGAGAGTCCTGTCTTATCGGCTATTGACGTTACTACGCAGGCTCGTATTATGAGTGAGAATAGTAGTTGGGATTCAAAAGCAGTTGTGACAATGACAGTTTCTTTCACTCCTGGTTCTGTTACTCTAAGTGCTTTCTCATTGAGACCTGAAGGATATGAGTGGGGTAGTCAGAATCGGGATTTGTCGTCAATGAATCCATTGGGATATTCTGCTAAGTTTGGAGAGAAGTGTCAACTTTTATTGTCGGATAGAATAAGTGGATTTTTCCTAGTTCCTGAAGATGGTATATGGAATTATGCTTTTATGGGAGCGGGATGGAACCCGAACATACTATATGACCTTAAGATTGATGTTCCTTTACCTTATTATCACGAGCTACATCGGCCCATTCATTTTACATCATTTAATGAACTTGAAGATAGTGGTAATATTTTAGAGTTGGATAAGGAGGATGTATTTGCTTAGATGAGGGAGATTGTATCTATCTATTTAATAATATTCGATTATCTTTATATAAAAGTGCAGTTTTCCTAAAGACAGGAAACGCTCAGGGCCGTAAAACTACAATTTAATTAAAGGATAGTTTATTATAAACAAATTATTATATAGGTGTCGCTGGCTCATAGCTCCAATTGAATTGAATTGAACTACAATTGTCCTAACCCATATCGGCAGGGGTCTGGACTGCCTGGAGTCCTGGACACCACCACCCTTTGCCCCACGGTGAAGAGCCGAAACGTGGGGGAGCATTTGCAGATCTGGAAGAGAAAGCTTCCGAATAACAATTACTTCGTCTTCCACTTCTATTCTCCGTTTGTTTTCCGTTGCTGAAGTTATTCAATTACTCAATTACTTATTACTTTGTTATTTCGATATGAGTAAATTCATCTTGAAATCCGGAGATATTGCTGTTATCATTGGATCAGCTACCGGAATTGGTCGTGCTGCAGCTCGTAAATGGGCATCTCAAGGTGTGAAATTGGCATTATTCGATAAAAGTGAAGAGAGATTATCATTGTTGACAGATGAATTGGCAGATAAAACCACGGTATTATCAGTCAATGGAGATGTTTCACAGTTGTCTGATTTGGAAAAATTCTCGAAGAATGTCTTTGACAAGTTCGGCCGAGTGGATTTGTTATTCTTGAACGCTGGTATTCAGCTTGATACTGGGTTCAATACTCCAGATAAAATTAAACAAATTTTTGATGTGAATTTTTTTGGTGTAGTCAATGGTACCTCTGCTTTTATTGCAGCTATCAAATCTCAAACTACTGAATCTCGAATTGTTATCACTGGTTCTAAACAAGGTATTACTAATCCACCTGGAAATCCTGGATATAATGCTTCTAAAGCTGCGGTCAAAAGTTTTGCTGAAGGATTATCATTTTCACTTCAAGGAACTAAGTCAGATGCTAGTCTTTTAATTCCCGGATGGACTCATACATACTTGACAGGTGATCGAGAAACTCCTAAAACTGCCAAACCGGGCGGTGCATGGTACCCAGAACAAGTGGTGAGTAGACTTGAAGAAGGTCTTGAGAATGGCGAATTCTATATCTTTTGTGCTGATAACATGGTCACTGTCGATATTGATTATAAGCGAATGGCGTATAACCTTGGTGATATGGTTGAAAAACGACCTGCCTTAAGTCGATGGAGACCTAAATACAGGAAAACATTTGATGAATTTGTTGAAAAGAACGAGAATGTATTCAAGTAGAAGTTTTATATATAAGCTATTTAGTTGTACCTCATTTAAACCAGGGTGAATATCCTACCAGGAGCTCAGCACATCCACGGGTGACCCACCCCTGTTCTCTTTCTAAACTGAGTAAACTCGGGATCCTTGATTTATTGATTGAATTCTGTTAGAGTCAAATCACTAATCTTAACCCTCTCGGAGCTGCAGAACCGGTTTTACAAATGAGCGGAGCCGCAGTTATTAATTTATTTATTTATTGAATCTACTTCGATCCTCGCCCTCCAACAAATAGGTGGGACACTGGATTGCTTACGTAATTTCAATACAAGTTTGCTTCGTTCAGTTTCTAGATTCCAGCCCTGAATTCACCGCTTAAGGGTGTAGATTTCTCGTTTATCATAAGAAATATTAAAGGTTAAGGGTTTTTTATTACAAGGTTTATTTATTTACTATTTGTATTACTTTGATCGTGGTTATTGATCTTAAGTTCTTATGATATATATTAATCAATCTCTATTTCGTATATTTCAATATATTATTATTATAATTGTCTTAGAAGTCTTATATTTGTCTCTGTAACTGCTTATTACGTTACTGGTATCTTTTATCCGGATACACCTAATCTTTAGATTAGGTAGGATAGACCTTTTGAGATCTCTAATAGTAGACTAATAGATCCTATATATTGGGATCTACAAGGGCGCTTGGAAAAACCTCCTCCTGAGGCTCAAAACCCACCGCCAAAGCCTTCCTCTAGAGGATTAATCAGCCTGCATGTCCTTAGCGCACCATAGTAAAACGATTCAGAGACACTAGGACTAACTAGGTGAATAACACGTGCACCGAGTGATAACTAAAAAATCAAAAATAAGTTACCACTAGACAAACACAATACAATTAATGAAGTTTAAGTGTCACGTCGGTTTATATCAGGATTAGGCGAGTACTTGGGATACAATGAATATATTATAATATATAAATTGAAATATAAAACATTAGTTAGTGAAAAAAATAGAAGAATAAGATGGTACGTACTGTACCCGGTAGAAAAAAATCAATATAATGCTAATTATCGTGAATATCACACTAATGAGATAACACGTGAAGATGATCATTCGGATCGGCGTACGTGAATATTTTTTTGATACGGACGACTCGATAACGTCGATAAGAGAGTCGGAGGAGACGACGAACTCCAACACATAAATTATTTTCTATATTTCAACAGTTCAGTGTATTCTCGGCCAGAATGTCAGAATCTCCTATAGTGTCAGCGTCTCCTACACCGTCGAATTCCGAGGATTTGCCTAAGCGGAAGGTTTATAGACAAAAGCAGGAGGAGAGAAGAAAAAAGGCTAGGTTCGATGGCATAAATGAAGGAGAAACCGAAAAGGATTCAGTAGATCTACCTCAGGTAAGAAGGAAGTGGAATAGTAGGGGAAGTGGAATAGTAGGAGAAGTAGAAAGAGATTTTTCTTTCTTTTAGTTAACTTTGTAGAAAAGATATTACCGTCAGAGAGCGCATTCTAATCCTTTCTCAGATCATCAATTAGAATAGTAAGTTTGAGTTAGAATGATGAAGACTCCGTTCATTACTGTCGACTTTCTCTTGGGTTTCCTCCCTGGCGGATAGCGGGAATGTTGTGTACGTTCATCACCAGAGTGAGAGTACCAGCCCGAGCGGCCGCCGGTGGCAGAAGAGGAAAACTGAGTGGAACTGTGCAACCACTGATAATTTTGGAGCAGTCTAACCTTTTTTTCTATATAGCCCTAGAAGTCCATCAGATATGAACTGGAAGAATTTATTTCCTATTCTTGAAACGAATCCAGAACTTGGGAAACCCACAATTGCTGATATTGGTTGTGGGTATGGTGGTCTTCTTAGTGCACTATCACCTAACTTACCCAATAAGCTTATTCTTGGTATGGAGATCCGAGTACAAGTCACAAATTATGTCGAGGATCGTATAATCGCTCTACGGAAAAAATTCGCTGCTAGAGGAGGATATAATAATATTGCCGTTCTAAGGGGAAATGCAATGAAATTTCTGCCCAATTTCTTTGAAAAGGGACAATTGGAAAAGATGTTTTTCTGTTTTCCTGATCCACATTTTAAGCAGAGAAAGCATAAGGCTCGTATTATTACCACCACCTTAGCGTCTGAATATGCTTTCGTATTGAGGCCTGGTGGAATCATTTATACTATTACAGATGTTCTTGATCTTCATGAATGGATGGTGAAACATTTAGATGCCCATCCATTGTTTGAACGATTATCAAAAGAATGGGAAGCTGAAGACTTATGTGTTCAAGTAATGACAACTGAAACTGAAGAGGGAAAGAAAGTAACCCGAAATAATGGGTCGAAATATATTGCATGTTTCAAACGATTGGAGGATTATTAGTAGATAGAATCTTTAATTGATGATTATTTTTGTACGTTTTATGAATGCCATGATTTAAGGAAGATATACACATTTTTTAACAGAGATGACAGAGATGACAGAGATGACCATTATGCCTCCTGGACTGGGGCTCTGCCCTAGACTTGTTTATAACTAGCTTATTTTGAAATCAACTATGTGGCATCGAGTTTAATTACAACTGTCAGTTTTTGCTAGTTTTGCTCTAGATCAAGTGTGTATCGGGAAACGGACGTCGGACAACATTTTGTGGCATCTCCGTGAAATCAATATTGATGATTGATGTGCTCTACTGTATATAACTATGTATATGCGAATGGAAGAATATTTGGACGTTCACACCATCAATCGGGTTTTGCGCTAGAACCTCGAAAAAACTATACAAAAATTACAAATATTCCAGTGTAGATAGCACCTAATTCGGAACCTTAGGCTTTTGCTGTATGTTCGGGTGCATTTTCATGTGGCCTTGTAGATTCTTAGAATCTCGTTTATCATATGAAATATTAAAGGTTAAGGGGTTTTTATTACTAGGTTTATTTATTTACTAATTATTACTTGATCGTGGTTATTGATCTTAAGACTTAAGTTCTTATATTATTTCGTATATTTCAATATATTATAATTCTCTTAGAAGTCTTATATTTGTCTCTGTAACTGCGTATTATGTTACTGGTATCTTTTATCCGGATACACCTAATCTTTAGATTAGGATAGACCTTTGAGATCTCTAATAGATTTCCTATATTGGAATCTACAGCCTCACTTAAGCCTCACAAAATGTGGCAATTTCATGCCAATTTCATGGTGTTGAGCCGCACCAAAGCCCCACGCAATATAACAATTCCATTGTATTAAGCCGCATACAATGTGACGAGTCTCATCTGCCTATTTGGTATGACTTTGAACTACATACGTTTTGAGGCAAGCTTTTTTCATTCTGTCGTTTTGATAGTGTTTTTAACCCTTGTTATAAAACTTGTAATTGATAAAAAGGAATCCTGTATAAGATTGATCTTGTTTCAAGGTTTTTTTTATCTTGACTTATAACTGTATAGATTATATTTCTAGTCATAACTGAGTAGAAGAATGAACAATGGAAATCAAGATGAAGGAGGTAGTTCTTCTGGTTCCTCTTCTTCTTCAACCCAGGAACTTGAAAAGATTAGGGCAGCAGTTTTCAACAGTCTGCGAAAATCTGGATCATCATTACCGGAGAAAATTACTATTCGCCCTTCAGTTCCTTTTGCTTCATCCGATGAACGACTTACCCAAAGTTCAACAGTTCCAGCCGTTGAGGTTCCTCGGCGAGCACTGCCAACTGGACCAAGTCGTTTAGCTGCGTTGAGTCAAGGTCGTCCCGTTCGATCAGCTCAGCCAAGTGTAAATCGGTTGGTACGACAAGTCGAAGCTTTGAAACCAGGTCAGGTTATTGAAACTATATCAAATCATACTCCTCCGCCGCCTCTCAGTAAGAAAATGAATAAAAGTATGTGAGAACTGCTTTTTTAGGGAGCTTCCATTTGTTACTAACAATCTAGATCTGTCAGGAGGTAAAGAGGCGTTCCTTGATCTACGTAGATTGGGCCTTTCATTTACGGACATTCTCACTCAAAGTGGTGTGGACCCCGAATTTTTACTGGATTTATATCATTGGTTGGGGTTTCCTCCTCCTTGGGAAGAGGCTGTTCAAGGGGTGGAATCGACATTATCTTCGGTTCCTGATAAACTGGCTGCTACTTTGTTTGCTGCACCATCTAGTCATGCTCTTCCAAATACTATTCCCACTCGTCCAAAAAGTTTTCCCACTGGTCCAAGAACTGATGTTTCTGCTCCAAAAAATGCCTTCACTTTTGACCTTAGTGCTCCGGTATCTGCCAGAAATGAAACTACATCTTCTGGTGTTCAAAATCCAGCCAGCTCTTCCTTGGGAACTGCTTCAAAGGACTTGTTCACCTCCAATACTACAGAAAATAACATGTCAGGGTATAATCAGGCTGAAAAGACTTTAAGTTCATTGACGCACCCATCTGAATCGGGTCTGGTTGCCGAAGGCAGCTTAAACCCGGATATATCTAGTTCTGGGCTTACAAGGCCCAGCCTGATTTCGAGCGATGGGATTAATGGCTCAAGATTGAACGTGGGGAAAGAAAGCTATACATCTGCGCTGATAGAGCCTGCCCCAAGTGGAGGAGGTGCTTCTGAGCCGATCTCACAGAGTTCCTCTACTGGTAAAAATGGTATTGTTGTTCCTGCTCTCATACAACCGACTAAACCAATGCTCCATACCCCTCCACTGGTCGCACCAAGACCCAAGTATCAGCCTAAGTTTGGTAGTGATCGTTGGTCAGAAAAATTTGTATTTGATATAAGTGACGAAGATGACGATTTAGAAGAAGGCGATCATGTCCATCGCCCCGTATCGTCTTCAACGGGTATGCGGATGCTATGGAAGCAGCAAGCAGGTTATAGTGGAACTAGGTCAGCCTTCCCGGGAGCACCTTCAGGAATGTCTACTCCATCTGATCTACGGGCCAAATTAGAAGAGATTCGAGCCATGTCTGAAAAATTGAAACAACTTGAAGCGAAACAAAAACTCTCAAATCTGAATGATCAGCTTGACTTGGAGCGTTGTACTTCTTCCTCCACAAGCAATACTCCTGCACCACATGCAGAACCGGCAATAACGCAGCAGCAGCTTACTTCTGGTGAAGTCAGTGCCACCGTGGGACACGGGGCGAGCCCTCCTGTACCCTTAGTAAATGAAGCAACATTACCTGCCAGCAATGGTGGTGCCACAACTGACAATCATACTTCATCTTTGGATACTGATATATTTCAAGCAGTTCAGGAGACGTTAGACGCGGTTTTAAAGCGTCAGGAGCTTGTTTCGAGCAAAAGGGTCGCTTTAAAGGCGCAGTTAGGACTGCTCTCTGTGTCTGAGTTGCAGGATGATGTGACGCAATTGAAGAATGCTCTCGATGAGAAGATGGAAAAAATATCAAACATTAGTCGGCAGGCGGAGTCATTTCAAGAACAATTAGAAGAGGCAGAAAAAGAGCAAATTGGGGTTAATTTGGCGATTAAGGAACTCCAGGAGCGTTTGAAGCGATCCGCGACACCAGGATCGAGTCAAATAGTACCGGTGTCTGAAGAGCCAGTTGGGACGAGTGTGGCAATTGGTAAAGGAGGACAGGTTAATGAGGGGTTAACTTCTGGACGCCTGACTGCTGCTCAACCCGCTGTGGTGCAAGTGACAGAGGTGATAAATTCGGAGGATAAATCGGACGAAATGCATGTTGACGAAGAATCAAATCCAGTTTCACTTGCCAGCGTGCAGACAGTTTCAACTGAGGATGAATATAGTGAAATGCAAATAGACGAGGATTCGCCTCCTACACACGCTGTTCCTTCAATCAGTGGGCACCAAGAAATAACGGCAGATATATCTACTAAGCCTAAGGAAAAAGAGGAGCAGAAGGAGCAGGATGAAGACAGAGAAGAGGAACAGGAGGAACAGGAGGAAGAGATGCATAAAAGAAAAGAGAAATGGGATGAAGAAGAGAAAGAAGAGAAATGGGAGCAAGAGCAACTGGATGAACTTTCCCCTGAAATAAAAATGGCATCATCCGATAATGAAGTTAGACCCAATGAAGTTCCTTCATTGAAGCCTAAGGAAAGGATAGAGATTATCATTTTGTCCGATTCCGATGAGGATGATTCTGTAACAGCTAGAAAGTCGACTCCAAGATCATCGAGATCTGGATCTGATGAACTTGCAAATTTTTTTATGTCGGACGAATCTGAGACGGTAATTAGACCCCAAAATGATCGAGTGAACGAGATTCAGCTACCACGTAATGAAGTGAAGAAAAATGGTACGTACGCACTGAGGCTCCAAAAAATTTGTTTGCCAGACTGCTAGCTGGCTGCAAAAAATCTCTTCGACCTTAGTGGATTGCTAACGTCCCATAGATACGAAAGATGGCATCGATCAAGTATTGGCTGTGCCGCTAATAACTTCGAATGAATCTATTATTCCTAAGAAGAGGAATTTCATGGATGTTGAATTGGTATGATGACGTTTCTTATTTTTGATCACTTGACATCATCGTCTTGGTCTTGAGGCAGGTGAGGGTTGAGAGATCTGGAGCAGACGTGAACGCCGCCGCCATCTGCAAAGACTGGATGCAGTGTCCGCCCCACTTTCCGCTATTATCAACCTCAGTATGCCTGGTTCTTGCTATCCTGGGGAAGGCCCGTCCCATATGATAGCTATCTCTCGTACCCTGTGATATTTTTGAGTGACGCATTTGGTGGATTGGGCTGTGTTTCATTTTGTTAGGTTAACTTAAGCCAGAAACCGCTAGAAATACACAGCTGCAAAACTTACAGGAATAGCATTTCCTTAGTGAGTTATGGTTTATTCAAAGAGAAGCGATATACGGGCTTTGGGCGGAGCCCTAGCTGCCGAACTATGACGGGCTTTTACCCAAAGCAAGCCGAGGAACTCGAACTACCTGCTTTTACTTACTTCACTGTTTCTAGGAGTCTTCATCTAACATTGTTTTTTTTTTGGGGTATTCAGGATAATCCGGTAAAGTTCAGTCGTTACGAATCTCCTTTACGGATGTTTCAATCCTTTCGATTTAGCCCAATGTATTTGGACTCAGTGGGGCCCAGTGGCTATCGATCTTTGACGTACAACGCATCCATGATTCCGAATATCGAGCGTAGAGTTTTTTGCCGCAATGAATACCGCCATGGTGGGGAATGTATTCAAAAAAATTGCAGAGACATACATATAAGCGACTTTGCTTTAGATGGTAAGTGACTAACTGGCAGGGGTTTGGAACCATTCAGTTTACTTGAAGGGGTTGTTTGTTTTATGTGATTTTCGTTCTTTGCCGTTTAACATCAGATCATATAATCTTGTCCAGACTTGGTAATGCCCCGGTAGGTGATACCCCCTCTGCTCTTAAAGAGTATAGAGTACAGCTATTAAATTTTCTCAAGTCTCAGCAGAAAAAGGGCTTCAAGGAAGTTGCTAAAGAAATTATAGAATTCCGTCGTTCCAAGGCTCCAGATAGGATCCTCGACTGGTATAAATTTAATGATACGTTAGCAACTGATGAGCATATATCAAAGAAAAGTAAGAAAAAATAAGAATGCTAATTAGCTTAATGTCAATGACTAATGAATGTTACGATTATCTTTTTAACCCTTTCATTTTTCCGAACTTGAACTTCCGTACAGTGGTTGGGGCTCTGTCCCAGATATTTATGAGCTGACCAAGAAGTATAAAAAGAATTTTTCTATCCCTAGCCACCGGAGGCAGATGAAGGATGAAGAATGAGCGAGGGAACAGACTGCAGCCTCTTGAGCTGAATCCATAGCTCTCAGATACGCTAGAGTATTTATGATGTCTATTATTCTTTACTTAATGCATTTAACTGTAACATATTATTTTCATAAACAAAACACAATAATACTAATATATATGCTGAAATGCATCATACAAATTCCAGGAGAAAACTACCTAGCCAGCTAGTCTTCCTCTTCTCCCTCGCTATTCATATATGATTCATTAGGCTCTGAGCCATTAGCGCTATCTCCGCGGTTAACAGGCGTGTAATTCTCAGGGTAATTCTCAGGGTAATTCTCAGGGTGACTTCTTTCCTTAACGCTAGGTGAAGACGTACCTCTGCCTCTAAATAAAATTCTCGACAGAAAGCCCGAAACGCCACTAGCAGGACTATCATCACAGCCAGAGGCATTGATGCCGTTTCCACCACTCCTTAAATTAACATTATCGTCATTATTCTCTTCATCATCCAAAGACGGGATATAACTACTATTCCCTGTCGGTGGGAAGACAACACTTGAAAATGCCGGCGAGTTAGAGAGAAAAGGAGCAACTCCTCCGGCATCACTCTGGGCTCTCAAAGACCGGGCTACTGCAGCCGCGGATGGCTGTAAGGTGGAAGGCTCGATCGCATTACTTGGGAATGGGAAAGATATTTGCTCCTCATCACCACCATCACGAGACAATAAGGATTGAGTATCACTGCCATTGCCACTACGAATATAACGAACAGAAGAAGAAGAAGAAGATATCGATTTATCACCAAATATTGAATCCATATCCTCTAAATGAACCCCCATGGTTTCTGGATACAAAAAATATACGACAACAAAAGAACACATACAAAAGAATGCATGCATTAAATAAAGTCGCCATTGTATATATTCTTGTAAGATAGGAGTAAGTTCTCCAACTAGCCAGTTGAAGGCCCAATTCGAGGCTGTGGAAAGTGATGCACCTTTTGCTCGAACTGACAAAGGCATGATTTCAGGCGGATATAACCAAGGAATAGGGCCCCATGAATAGCCAAAGAAGGCGTTGTAAACTACAACAAATATGACAACCATTGTGGGAGTATAAGATAACTGTAAGTACATGAAATAAGAAATGATAGATAATGACGCTGCCATGATTAAGGCACCCGATAGCAAGATTACACGTCGACCCCATCGATCAGAAAGATACCAAGGAGGGACAGTTGAAAGAACATACACAATTGCATTAATGCCTGTCATAAGAATAGCGTCCCGACCAACCCAACCAGCTTGTTCAAATACCAACGGTGCATAATAGGATATAACATTAATTCCATTTAATTGAGCAAAAGCCTGGGAAGACATAGCAATTAATACTCTTTTTTTATATTTCCTCCACATATCAGCATAACTTCTTTCCCCTTCTAATCGGTGAAAGAGAACACCTTCTTTAATGTCTCTGAACTCCTGCCTAGCCACCGGATTATAGACATCACCTCCACCATGAAGATTTGCAATAACAATCATGCCTTCCTCATCGTAATCATTATCTAATAACCAACGAGGAGTTTCAGCAATGATCAAGGATCCTAAAACTAATAAGACTCCCATAATACATTGTATAAATAAAGGTAATCTCCAGGCCATATCACTTGAAATATAACTACAAGCATAATCTACCCAAACCGAAGAAGCATATCCGACGATATTACCAGTAAATTCAATACAGGCTAATTTACCTCTATTATGAGGAGGAGAAATCTCAGATTGATATACTGGGACAATAGTTGATAACATACCTACACCTAGACCGGATATAATTCTACCAAGAATCATCATAGTCGATCCATTGGCAAAAGCTTGAAATGCACCACCTACTACAAATATACAGGCGCCGTATAAAATAGTTTTTCTACGGCCAATTATATCACCTACCCTACCAACAATTAAAGAAGAAATTAGCGCACCTACTTCGAGAATAGCGACCATAGTACCTAATTCAGCTCTAGTTGGCTGGTTGAAATAATCTTTGAAATAAACGCCCGTGATGATTCCTGACATGACCCCCTGATCATACCCAAATAAAAAGACTCCTAAACTGACAAACACACTAGTAAAATATAGTAATGGTTTGCCAGTGAGTCCACCAGATTTTTTTCTTCCTCCAGACATGATGAATCCGATTACACGATCACCAAATGAAGGGGTTTGTTTAATCGGATGTGGGATATTAATAATAGAAGAAACGGATTTTTTTGATGTATCAATAGGTTTTTGATTTAATAGCCTATGTCTGAACTCTTCTGGTCCTTGTTGTTCAACGTTGATATCGTCGGTTTCAAAGCTATCTAATTGTGGATCTATACCAGAGGATTCTGATGAATCTTCTTCTGTCCTTTCGATATGCTTTAATGAAGTATTCAAATTATTCTTGATGTTATGAAGGGTAGTACTAGTATTGGAATCAAATGGGCTGGTCAGAGTTATGTCTGTTGCTACCACCGCTTCCTCGTATAGAGGCAAATCCAGATCCGATGATGACCTCACGTTGAAGAAAACTGTAATTTTTTCACACGTGGGAAATAGATGAAATTGGGACTTCAACTAGAGTTTGCATTCAGGCAATGAATATAATCAATGGCGGAATCTAAATGATTAATAAGAAACTAATTTATGTTAACCGATCCTGATCCAAATAGAAAATAAATACAAAAAGATAAAAGGATAAAAGGATAAAAAAGAGGGTTAAGTCCCTTTAATAATAAAAATAATACAAATATTGATGAATGTGTATTGTTACAATCATGAAGTTCCTTAAGATTGTATGTCCACAACGATGATATATTAAACTCAGGTCTATCCAAAATCAACCCTTATTATCATTACCTTTTTCTTTTTAATTCACAAGTTACTATACTATTACTGCTGCGTATTTATTTACAGAAAGAAAAAGGAAGAAATAAAGTAAAGAACAGTTGAATAATAAAGAACAGTTGAATAATAAAGAAGATCAATGAAGTTGCCAAGCAATGAGATATATAAGGGATGGTCTCGGCCCCCGATAAAAGGTTACAGGTACATCCGTTAGTACTTAAGAAAATATCCGGGGCAACTTGCATAGAGTTATCGTCTTATCGGAGAGATCCACGAGACCTGGAGACCTCAGATATGCGCGATCGAATTCGAAGACCAACACATCGCCGCCGCAGCTAATAACTTTTCCCTAAATGGCGTCCCTTCCCTCAGAACCGTTTTGCCCGCGCTCGCTACGTTCGAGGTTTCGAAATTGTTCTCACCATTCTTTCGAGGAAACCCCGGAAGAGTGCGGTAAACCCGAGGCTTGCAGATTCTTGCCGCAATTCTTGCCGCAATTCTTGCCGCAATTCTCAGTGTGGGGACTCGGCCAGAGCCAACAGAAGCCGAGGGCACCTCAATCGTGGCAAAGTTGAGTGTCGGGGATATCGACCATATAAAAAATATCAAAAACAATATTTATTACTGTTACATTGACTTTACGCGTTTCACAGATGTACATGTTACGTCATTGAGTACAGGTTACCGATTCTGCCGAGTTAATTAACTGTCAAGCTACAGAGATTCATAGTACAGATTCCACAGAATACTACTCTTCGATACAAGAATAACGTGGTTCTATATCTTCTGGCAAGTAACACTACTTTTGATTCTTATATCGAAAGCTTACCTTTAAGGGCGTGGGTGTCGGTGGGACATTCACTAGTGCAGCTGGCTCCAAGTTCGGCGCTGCGGGGTTCCAGACTTAACTGTTAACGTTAACGTTAACGTTAATCGGCATTAATTTGAGCTGCGCGCCCATGTAGCTAGCACTTTTAACATGTGAAATTAATTCGTATATATAAATAGTTTCTGATAAAACTTCTCAAACTGTTTGACTTTCTCAGAATCTAATTTTTAGTGTCGTTAAGTTATCAATTGAACTGGCAAGCAGTCAGTGTATTAGCATTATTTGCCTCCAGCGCTACCCCAGACCCGGCATCTCTCTCACTTCGTTCAAAATAAGAAGTTTAACAATTAAGTAAAAGGAAGTAGGTAGATAAGGAATCGTCAGGAGAAGATTTGATTATACTAGAAATGACATGTTAAGTGTTTAAGTTATATGTTATATGTATGAATGGATATATATATATATATCTAGATAATCTTATTGGATATCAATTATGTAGAATCAGATTTTATAGGGTGGTTAGCCAGTTTTTATCATTTAACTTTTTCTTTGTTTTTAGTAGGAGTTGGTTCAGAAATGGATGTGGGGGTACTTTTCTTGAAAGAACGGACATAAGAATCAATCCAAAAATTCACAAATAGATATGTCAATGGCGCCAAATAAAATACATTAAATAATAAGGCAAAATTTTGACCAGGATCAGCTAAACAAGAACAATAACTACCAGTAATTGGATTAAAATAATATATAAACATATGCAAGAGTCCAAACGAACCACCAAATACAAATTGAGAAATCTGAGCAGTTGTCAAAGCTCTTTTAAGAGCTTTAGGGATTTTAATCTTAAGAGCAGATAAGGTATAATAAAAATACATCAAAGTATGAATTAATGAATTGAACACAACAAAAATCCAAATTGGAGGTGAAGCATATCTAATACCTGCCCACATAGATAACATAGCACCAGCATGATGATAAGTTTGCAGAGCAGAAGATTGTTTACCCTTTGCAAGAATAATGACTGTATCAAGTACTTCATAAAACTTGGATAAATAAAAGAAAAATCCATAATAATTAAGTCCTTGTTCCCAAATACCAGAATTAAGATCACATAATGATCTCCAAAATCCACCAGGTCTAATTGAAATGGAATTATACGAAGAATTATTACCTAAAATTCCTGCTTTTCCATTGAGAAAATCCGAAACTTGTTCACCAGTGGTAGTAGCAGAGATTCCAACTTTAGTAAGTTCAAATACACTACGATAAATAGCAGCTGTCATACCTGCACAGGTCCAAGCAGAATAAACACATAATCCAATATTATGAGCCAAAACGAAGGCCTTAAATAATCTAGTATTACAAATAGCCAAAGGGGTTTTATTTGTTTTACGGTAATGATTAGCTATATGAACTGAAGTTGCATAGACAGCAGCGATGGTGATAGGGACTCGAACATCTAAGAAGAATTCAAAATATTCTGAAAGAAGAGAACCCTTAGGAGGACCTTTTGGGATAGCTAAACCTCTTGGCCAAGAAAAGATATTAGTTGGTGGTGTAGCTATATATGAAGAACCTTGGTAGGTTGTATTATTAGGAGATGACATGATCCAGTGATGATGATTGATATAGTTGAGATAATTATCTCCACTTCGCTTTCTCTCACTCTATTAGCCTAGTGTGAAATTATGTGAAAGTTGATTTTAAACTCAACAAAAATATGTGACCTAAGAAGTTCAATAATGAGAAAATCTATGATTGGACGGTTAAACCACGCTGAGAGATAGAAGGTAAAGAACTGATGATGATAATGTCACCAAAAAGAACGTCGAGACTATATACTCTATCCAGAGAGATCCGGAAAAATATCTAAGGAAAGAAAGAGGTAACAAATATATTCAAAATTTTGATAAATCAAATTTTTTGATTCGCGGAGAATGGAATGGGGGTTTTTCCAGTTTCTTTCGGTTCGTGTATAATAAAAATAAATATTTATTTGTGTGCACGCGGGTCCGAGGAACGGCTTTAATCTAGTCCGTAATTCCGAGATCAACAAGAAACAGGAAATAACCAACAAAAGGAGATTTCGGTGCAATATAAGTAGTTTGTACAACGTTTTATCTTAATGAATCTTTGTGGTTATTATATATATATTTATAACTTAAAAAATCTACTAAGGTTAATTAATATTTGATTTCATAGATTCCTCGTTTGGTAGCACGTTGATAAGGTACATCAACAAAGTTGATCACTAGTAACGGGTATAGAAGTAGTCAACTAGTCATTTAGTAGTAGTACTGTGAATACACAGGACATCGGTAACATTATCGAGGTACGTGCGTGCTCTCTGCCTAGCTTATCGTTTTCATGGCGTTAGCTCATCGACAAGCCGTTGTTATAGAAAATTAACATCCAATAATTATAACCTATAAAATAATCGTCTTTGTGTAAACAGGAAAAATAATTACTTAAAACCGTATTAAGTCTGAAAAAGTAACCTGTTGAAAAATCTCTTTTGTTTTTAAGCTCTTTTTTTATCTAACCCCAATAGCAAGCGGGCTAATCATTCCCATTGTCTCAAGCTTATCTATCGCCTAGCCTCGGTTTCTTTATGTGCGATCGGCTCCTGTTTATGCCGTGTTAGACATCTATGTACCCTACACGACCCTTATTTGATTTTAACGGCTTATGTAAAAAACAAAACTTTTTTGTTGGGTTCGTAGCCTCACAATGTAAGACGCATTTTCTGACCCCAAAAATTCAATCTGCGCGGCCCGCACAGCAAGAAGAGGAGATTAAGGCGGGGCATTCACTCAACACGAGTCATCGTCATCAACAGATGCGATCTGAATGATATTGGTTGCTCTTTTGATCATTATTTTGCCGCAGCGGTTAAGACGAGAGCCAAAGGTCGGATTTGTATTCTCAGAGAAGTGACCAATATCACCCGCAGTGCTTACTCACAGACGTAACAAATCTTTTTACTGGCGTGCCGAATCACTCTTCACCTTGTTTGCTATGATGAACTACTGTACAGTACCGCACTGTACCGGTATATTCTTGTTGCGTCATTGAGAACACAAGCCGACTGTTATCAAGTCTAGTACTATTTGTGTCGAATAACACTTAGTTCAAATTATGTGGTATAATTTTCAAATTTCCTTTAGAGGACAGTTCTAAATGCCGGTATCCTCGTACCCAGTACAAGTCGTTACTGTCCCAAACAAGCTTACAGGCCAATCAAACGATAGAATTATTCTCTCCTATATACACTTAGTCATTCCTCTCTATCAATTCAATTTCCAAATATTTTTCAAAAAAATATTCATCATCATCTAATTATGCTCTTCCTCTCTATCTTATTTATCATCGTCTCCTTATCAATCTTCGTTAGCACTAACTTTTTTAGGGCCGTTCCGTTCCTTGGTCGTAGTAATCTAATCGATCTATCTGTATCCTTCCCTACTAGGTATTTTTGATTAGCTATCTCACACTGGCTTAGAATGTTATTTTTTGGTATAGGTACTTACAGTACGAGACGAGGAGTTGAAATCAAAACAATGAGAAAAAATAGAATTGGCCTGCTCGCTCTCTCTCATCAGTCTGACATGAGTGACATCAGAGTTTATCGTTGGTGGCTGGGCTGGGCTCGAGAATTAATATTTTTGATCGGTAACGGCGCGAGAACAGGCCTCCAGCTTTGCACCAGAATCTCGAGCATAACAAAGCTACGGTCCCCTGGTAAGACGGGGGTGGAGATGGGATTGGTTCTAGACACAATTCTATAATTCTATAATAGTAATAAATAATACATAAATATTTACAAAGGATTCAGTTCGAACTCCTCGCATACTCTAACTAAAAAAGTATTCGTTTTCAAGAACTTCACGAACATCATAATTCCCTCTTTGTGGTACTTTCGGAAATTGTATTGGCACGAAAATTCCAATTAAATTCTTTTTGGATTCGCTATCTATTCCTCCATCCATAACGAATTTATATCCTTTCCCACCTATTCTCCAATAATTCTTCAACTCTCCATTTTTCTCCAATATCATAGATGGCGTAGTTATAATATTGTCAGTTGGGTATTGCATCTTCGTCGTCCTGTTTCTCCACCGTTTCAACTCAAGTTCAAGCTCATGACGTAACACATTAGCTTCACTACTCTGATAATTTTTTCTCAACTGTTGAATCTCTTCATAAGATTGACAAGTCACTCCAATATGAATCAACTGCATGTATCCATCATAGCGAGATATGAATTCAGATCTTAGTCGATCGATAAGATTTTCTTTATGCAAGAGAATAAATTGTTCTCTTAATATCCTACTCATATCTGGAACTGTCGCCGCATGTGTCCAAAAGCTATCATGCACTGACGCAAATGAATATCCCCGACCAATACATTCTCGAGCAGACAATAGCATATGTGTCGAATCCAGACTATGGATATAGTTCGGAGCAATTCCTTGCTTCTGTTTAGCTCTATCCACATACCATAATGCAAAAGGATTATATAGATTCATGGCTTGCAATTGCGTCCTTATTACCATTGACTGAGAATTTCTATACGGTTGCACTACGGGCAATCCGAGAGGCGTTGTCCATATAACAGTAGTTAGAAACTTTTTCATAAACTCATCATTATCTGAAGTGAGCTTCTTCCGATAAATATCTGCTCTCACTGATTCACATATTCTTACTGCACAATCGCCGAGCCATTCTTTAATTTCATTTGCTCCAGAGAATAACTGTTCAATAGCATCCACTATATGTTGTGCAATATAGGGACTATACAATGACAGTTTTCCTTGATTGATTCCTTCAATATCACGAAGTTTTTCATCTATCTGGCGAACAATACCATATTTTGTCACACCATAAACACTAGTCATCACCGGCTGTTTGACAATCTTTCGGACAATCTTTCCTTTCAATTCTTGTGCAATTTCATGGTTCTGATGGTCCTCTTTTAATGCATCTTTTGCGATTCTTTCACTTACAATGCCGGCTACCTTACTATAAACATCATTAGGTTTAGACGAATTGGCAATCATATTAACCTGAGATGCGCCACCAATATCTCCTCCAAGTGCTGCATAATGTTGTAGTCCGTTGCAGGATCCATCTTGATTAACAGCAATCCTTGATAGATATTGGTCACTATTCCCGCTTCTTATTGCTTCACTCACCTCAACACAAGCCGCCAATGTCTGGAATGGTTTGTCTCCTTTTGCCCACCATTTTCGTCCTCCCAAAGGGTCATCTGAGGAATCCAATATGTCATCCATGTGGGAATCAACAAACTTTTCTCGATCTCTGTTGGAGATCTTATCAACTCCGTACATATTCGCTAAATGAATTTTAAGCCATCCCAAACCATTCTTCCCTAAGGGCCTTGCATACCAAAACTGGAACAAGCTACGTATGGAATCCTGTGCCAAATGTGTAAACATGCTAGAAGCGATCGGATACACTCTACCTCGGAAATCTATATGATAAGAGTAATAGAATCTATCTCCATGCTTAGCAAAAATTCGAGCCACTTCTAAAGCTTGTCCAAAAACAATTCTCTCTGATCTTGCATTAATAAATTTCATACGTTGTTTTGCCCGAAATTGCTTTTCATAGTAACTAAGTCGTCGTTGTTCTACTCGTTCATTGCTTTGGTTGCCACCAGCTGTTAAAATTATCTGTTTCTGCAAAGATAGCGCGGAATTGTTTTCCGATTCTGACTGTTGTTGCTTCTGCGGTTCTGGTCCGTCATTTACCCTAGGGGGTATATCCAAAAAACTCTCACCAGAGTTCCAAATTTCATCGATAACCGTCAGCATTCTTTGGTTCACGCCCCATGCACAAGACGATACATCGTCGATGCCGTCCAAAAATTCATCCATCTTATGGCCCCTAATTGCATACTTCACATATGCCGTCTGTTCGTTTGCAATTCCTTCACTGCTTAACAGAGGATGATGGCCGGATCCATACAGGTAGCCACCCTTATGAACGGCAGTCCATGGTCGCGGCTTCACTAATAACGGCAACGACTGCGGAACAACAGTCATAGATACGTCTCCCTCTTTAGAAATTAGTTTAAGCAGAGAATCATTTACCTTGATAACTCCTACTTTATGCATTTTCGATAATTCTATAGTGTGCCAAAACGCAGGCTTTGATTCATATCTTGTAGTAAACTTATTAACACTATCAACGCGAAACAATTTGACCGCCAATGTCAGCAAACATGAACCAACAGTGACAGCATCATGTTGAGTCCATTTCTCTACATCAATAAGATGCCAATACTTGGAGGCGTATCCATTAATGATCATTGACTGACTATAATTATGATGTCTCTTGTTCTGGAACTCTTCTGAAACTCGCATGGAAAATGCCTCTTCTACCTTTCTTCCGATACGCAATGAAAACTGTGACACATAATGGCTGTGGTCATCATCTTTACTATTAGCACCAAGTGCCAACTTGAACAACTCCTGAGATAAAGTAGAGGCCAACACCGGTGGTGTTACCTTTTCGAGAACGGTTCTATATTTGATAAGTTCTTTCCGAAGGTCTCTATCGCCGGAGAACTTGTCAGAATCATTATGCTTATTATCTTTTGTTTTTAGCAAATCACTGAAATAGGTCTCTGCTATCATTTTCCAGGACCAAACCAATGCTGAACTATTTGTTCTAGACGTGGAAATAGAAGGAGAACTAGAAGCACTACTACTAGTTTGTAAGTTTCTAGTTTCAATAGACTTCTGTCTTTGCTGATTGAATTCTTCATAATACCGTTCGAAAGCCCTTTTCTCAACCTCATCAAGCAAATCGTATAGTTTCATATAATCTAGCTCGCCGAAAATATTCTTTGCCTTTTCCAGTTTTGATAGACTACAGAAATATTTCAGATTTGGTATGAGTTGTAGCAGTAACTCATCATAAGACGTGCTTTTAATACTCTCTGCAAAGGATAGTGACATTTCATGCATGTGATTAGAAGTACGTTTCTTCGATAATATCTAGACATGTGTTAGTTCATTTCATCAAATGAATCTCAATTTGGAAGTTGCTTACATCTAATACTAACTGTTGGTCATTCAATGAGAGAATATCTCGATGTCGAAATACGGAGTCAAGCAGCGGTCCCCCATGATAATTGTTGGACCATTTTGAACAGAGATCCATAATATATTTATCCCGAATCTTTTCTTCAATTTCCTTGCTACATGTGACGTGTAGAACATATGCAAATAGTCTATCAATATCCCTGGCTCCTCCTATTTCATTTTTCAGTTCCTCATCTACCACTAGTTTAAAGATCCAGTCCAAAGCAGATATGAGACCGTTCAAATCAGATATGCTCGTTAAAAATAAACTCCCACACTCTATAATAATAGATTTATCATTCTTACAGATTTTCGATATCTGTTCAAGTGTCTGAGATGCTCGTTCTAACTGATTTGATCTCATGCTGACTTCAAATAATCGCACCAAATGGTTTATTCTTTCATCTAACGATGTCCTGTACAGAGATCTAATATCGCCAGGCCGCTTCAAAGCTACATCTTTATCTTCAGCTATCTCTAAAGCTAAAGCGACTGGGTCATCCTCCTCGAATCTTCTAGCTCTAACATTCCAATTTAGCATCACAACTGGAGGTGAACCAGTAGCCGCCGACAAGGTTCCAGACCTGCGGCATCTAGAAATGCTCATATTCAACCCATGGCGACGTACTTGTAGAAGGCCCTTCCCTATACTTCTCCGAGATACCCATCGTTTAAACGTCATTCCATTGTATCCTCTAAAAAAATGAAGAAATTTTAGTCTACGCCCGATTACTACTACTCATAGAAAATATCCAAAGAAAATATCCCATAATATATATATATTTTCTGCGCGGCTCAGATAGCCTCGCGGCTAGCTTATCTTATCTGTGAAAATGGATCAAAAGTGGAAAGTTATAAAGTGGCAGAGGAGTCTTGAATCTTGATCCGAGGGCTTGGAAGAGTTTCTCTGATTCTCATTTCTGAATCTTTTCTACTGATCGGATTGCTACTTGTTAAGCAAATATTCCATTTATTTAAAGCACTATAATTATATGTTTGTATGCAACTATGAAAACTCAGATATAAAAAGTTAAAGATGAGATCATTATTAACACCAGGCTATTTTCAGATATTGAGCCGAAAAAGATAAAAAAAATAAAAAAAATCCCCAGAAAATCCCCAGAAAATCCCCAGAAAATCCGAAATATCATAAAAGGTAGCGGAGAAGATCAGACAATGTAAAGAATAAGAAAAAATGTGGTTTAAAAAAAATGTGATTTAAAAAAAACTTCCAGAAAAATAAAAAGAAAAATATTAATTTTTTGACTAAACTCGTATCGAAAACGACTTAATATTAAACGCAAATATGCGAAATTTAACAAACCTTCTCCATTGTTTAGTATCCATTTCTTATATTGTTTGTTCCTTCTATTGTTGTCCCTTTCCTGCCATTTATAAAAGCTTAGAGTCCACCATGCTTAGAAAATCTCAATTCTCCGTTCATGTTACGTAGACCACCACCACTAGGAGGTACAGATGATGATGAGGAGCTTCTATTTTTATCAATTAACCATGCACATTTGCTACCCCATTTAGACCCTCGTAATGAAACCATATGCTTGCGGAGGTGACTTGAAACTGTCTCTTTCTGCTCAGGTGTTCCACTCTGCAAAATATATTGAATAAGGTAGTTTCCGTGGGCATCTGACGCGACTATGATAGTTAGTACACAAAAAAAAAAAAAAAAAAAAAAAAAAAAAAAAAAAAAAAAAAAAAAA